>JXOV01014269.1:1040-19332 GCA_001014945.1 Clogmia albipunctata
ATACGGTCAAATTTTGGCAGGATAGCCAAAGCCATTTGGGTTACAAGATAGCTTAGTCAGATGCGAGCTAGAAACAGCCAAAATCCAGAAACACCCCCTATGCCATTTTGTCCATATATGCCATTTTGTACATATTTCCCCTATAACAAAATAAAAACCCTTTTCCAAAACTTATGATCTAATCTAATATAATTTTATTAGATTCTGTTATATACGAGTTACGTACTCACTTCCAATAATGGTTTCCAAATTAAATAAATCCAGTAAATCAGATAGCAAGTTTCGACCTCAGAGTAACTTAATTACAATCCTCTCTCTGAATGCCAATAGACGTATGGAATGGACCGGATGGAAATATTTACCGATTATTTCATTTTGTTTGCCATTGCTGTACGTGGCCGACTTAATATTTGACTCCACGTGGCTCGCTTTACTACGATTAAGCTATTTTTGGAACTCGAAACACATGAGGATGGGATTTGGGATTAAATGATTACACAATCATAATTTCCAGGGTATTTGTTTATCTTTGTTACGGTAATTAATTGAGATGATAATTATATGATTTTCGTAATCATATTTTGATTTAATTAATTTAATTAAATGAGTTTTAAAAATATACAACCCTTATAAAATAAGAAAGAAAGACGTCATAACAATAAAGTTGTACTAATTTTAGATTACTTTTTTATATTAAATTCTTCTTTTGTCTATTTTATGGCCAAATAAAAAGGAGATTAAAAAATGCAATAAATTTCAAATTTTATGGTTTGTTTATGTTTTGCACGTGTTCTTCGTAAAATTGACATATAAAATTCTTCAAATATTTGCGAAAAACATTCTCTTATTTACTTTCCCTAGAGCTTTTTCATAAATTTAGCTCCAACTCTCATAATGAGAGTATTTTTAGAACAAAATTACGATGGTATTTAAGGGAAGTATTTATAATTACGTCCCGTTCCGTTTTGCTTCTGCTTTATTTTACATTATCGATTACAGATTATTATTATAGATAAAATGTTGTGGTTTCTATAAATAGACGAAGGGAAGGGATGGAAGACCTCTATAATTATCATGTAATGGATATGGTTGTAGTCAAACAGCAGTAATTTATGAAATTACACGTTTAATATTAATTAATTAAACAATGGTGTTGCCTAACATTACTCCTACAAACATTTGAATTATAAATCAAAGCGATCAATATGGAAGCTTATGACTTAACCAGGCACAGTGATTATTCCAATTATTACAAACACATTCGAATTGAATTGTGTACTTATGTCATTAATTCTTGTAAGACCCACTGTTGGGAGTTCTACCAATCATTCGGAATTAAAATGTTTTTTGGGGTTTCAACAATTTCCAAAATTAAAATCCTTTACATTTCTTTGAGGAACATGGGGATTTAATAGTATCGTTGTTGAAATTTTGGTAAACATTTTGATTTTATTGTAGTAATGATTAATTAATTGCAATCCTGAGTTAAGCGTGTCCTCGATCCTCGTTGTATCATCGTTCCTTACAGGAACATTGATACGGCATTTCAAATCTTGTATACCTTTCTGGGAATAACAAGTACCTATGCACATTAATATTATCAAAAAGTTCCAAAATAAAATAACGGTCATTGACGTAACATTAACCTATCCTTTATAATATAATACAATGAAGAAGAATTATTCAAATACTGGACTATTAATGAAACACTAGACAACAGAAACTAGTATTAATATAAAGATATGTTTGTGCTGTGCCAGCTAGATACACAGCATCCTAATTTCTAACAAAAAATGACTGTTTTATTGCGTCTTACTGCGTAACATTACCTTCTGTTCGTTTTAAATGTATTGACTCACTTTGACAAGTGAATTAAATGTAAAATGGATTTTTTTTCTTTATAATACGTTTTAAACAGGATTTGGAAGATGAGTCATCAATAAAATAATGGCAGTTATCAGATTTTATTGTGAACATTTGAGTTTTACCAAAATTTTAATTTAATTCCATTTATTTGCATTGTATTCGAAGCCAATATAATTTTAATATTATCATTTCTTTACGTTGTGTTTCGCCAGAGTTTAGCACTATTATCTTTAAGTTTTTCTGACATTCAAAATCGTTAAAAGTAAAGGTTATTAAAATTGTTTAAATTTGAAAATAAGCTTGTGTATTCTAATATTTTTACCACCAAAATAAGAAACAATACAAAATCTTCAAAACTTAAATAGAAAATTAAAATTTTAATTAGTAATATTTTATTTCCAAATAATATTATATTATAAAAAACATTAAAATGTTCTAATTATTTTTTTTCTATCTGTCTCCTTTTTCAAGCTATAGTTAATTTAGACTATCAAAATGTCAAATACTTTTCTCTTAAAGATAAAATATCTACTTAAAATTTTAAATTCAAAATCATTGACAATTATAATTGCAAGAAATGTACTTTACTTATTATATACAGTTTTAAAAATACAGATTGATTTTAACTTTCTCAACGAAGTTAAGTACTAAAGTAAATTCCCAGCTTTTAGTTAAATCGGCCCTAATGAATGTTATACATTCATTAGTTTTAAATTGATTTCCTTTTATTATTATTAACACCATTTCCTGTATAAACATTAATAGCTTTTCTACTGTATTCAATGAAATAGATTAAAGTCTTTTCTTACTAATGTTTTTTTAAGTTCTTTGTTTTCAATGAAAATGTAATGTTTATGGATAACAAAGGAGTTTTTGAATTAAGCTGATGATGTGAAAAAAGTACTATAAGCAAGAAAAGGTTACACTCCATTGATAATTTGCCCTTTTCATTTAACTGCTTTTCTTAATTAATCATTATTCACTACAGGCTTATAGCCACAGTCCTCTGACTGTGTAATTTATTTCATCCATTGTTGACGGACTAATTAATCCTCTAATGTTTCAAGGTCTAATTCCATTCCACAAATCGATATACATAAGAAGTTAACACGATCTTTGACGATAAAATTTCCTTGAAATCAATTCATTTACAGATTTACTTTATTTATTAGTTAACAAACTTGAAAAGGAAATGAAACTTATTTGTTCTCGGCATTTAATAAATTTTCTCGAAAGTGATATTTCTCCCAAACATGTCACAGTTCCCCATAGGACAATAGTGAGCTTATACTCCTAAATTAACTAAGCATTACCCCTAGAGGGTGATTATTCCAATTAATACAACACATTGGAAATGAGTTCTACAGTTTCAGGAAATGAATTACTCTTGTATGGCCGTGAAATTGGATCCTCCAACTTCAGTGATTTATCGTGGCCAATTTCAAGTGGTTTCGAGGTAATTTGACGATCTAGAGCAGCGCAGCGCCTGAACTTGTGTAATCCGAGACGAAGGATTGCCTAACATTTCTGTTTGCATAATAGAATAATTCGCCGTATGTACATTAATTATCCCGAACCCATGCTTTTTAATTACGCCACAATGTTTGACGTGATTAATTATTAAAGCGTCGTCTGGTCTTTCGCTCTTTTCTCCGGCTCAGCTCTGGCCCATTTGTTCCGCAGAAGAGCAGACACAAAAGGGAATCGTGCTCCGGCGCTAATGAATAAAATTATGATTATTTATTGCCAGGAAAATGGGAGTTTTGTGATGGCATTCCCTCAACAGACGGACAGCTTTAATAATAGCACGGATGTTTGTATTTAAGAAAAACTGAAGGAACTGAGAATTTTTTTTTCAATTTTTAAATTTGTACTTAACGTTTTTAATAATAATGTAATAACAATAAGAAGTTGTTCTTTTAAAATATATGTGTTCATAATTAAATATTCCAGAAAACTGGTTATTATTTTTTACACTTGAAAACTATTTTGGACGAATAAATAAATTGTTATTTTCGATTCAAGACAATTCGATAGGTTTTGATAGGACGCTGTGGCCCCTATTTGAAGAAATTTAAATAAGGACGAATGCGATTTTATTGCAGTTTCCTTTTGTTGAGCATGGTTAAACTACGATTTGTTAGAGTAAAAGGATGGTTTTTTAAAAGAGGCCACCTATTGGAGAAATCATGATCTACGTCTACTTGTGGCTTATCATAGAGGCCGCAAAATGTATATTTACAGAAATTCGAAGAATTTTTAAGAATTTTATGTTACTTTTTTAAAAAATGAATAAAATTTTGTATAAAACAAGGCCTATAAGCATTATTTAACATTGGGGCCTTCTTTAAGCACTCGCTTCGCTTGTGGCTTAGAACAACCCTTGTGTTTAATAATGACTTATTTTATCAACTTTGTGGCATAAATAAATATTATTAGACACGCCATTCCGCAGCGCACACTAGGGCAGTATAGGTTTGAATGCTTTAGATGAGGGGTATATATGTATATACCATGACCATGTAGTTTTATTTATGATATTTATGTAAAATTGATATTATGCTACTAAAATTTGGTCTGTCAAAGTCGTTTCTATAGCACAAGTGTTATTTTTTTTAAATTATTTAAGTGTGACCTCCTTGGGAAGAAATCCATCAATTTATAAAGATTTCCGTTTCGTTGATCATGGTTTTCATATAAACGTATTAGTGGATGATTTAACAATTGTAGCGGATTAATATTTGAATACATGACTATTAAATGCAAAAGCTATATTGGACATCACTATTAATTACGGCTACTTGCGACTATGTTCAAGAGAGCGATACAACCTATCACTTCAATAGTGAGTTTCGGCTAAACTTATTTTTAAATTTTAATTTTCATAAGCGATTTTTAATTTTTGTGATGATTTATTGAAAAATGCCTAAAATTTTGTATAAAACACGGTCAATAAGCATCATTAAACACACAAACTGTCTTTAAACCATTCGCTATGCTCGTGACTTTAAAATACCCCAGTGTTTAAGAATGCCTTGTCTTGTCGATCAAGTTTTATAAATAACTATGATAAATGTATTGCTTTTACTTACCAGATGCTTACATTTATCCAATTATTGATTCACTTCTGTTTTTGACATGTCCCTTAAGCGTGACTTTTATTGTGAATATTGTATTATTATCTTTCAACCATTAAGTTCAGCCTTTGTAAAAGTAATTTCTAGTATTTTATAGTGAAATATATATTACAGAGAAATGTAGATATTTTCTAATTGATATATCTTTAAAATTATATCCATTAAACCAATTAATTCCAATAACAATCGTTGCTTTCTATTATCGGAGACTCCCATTTAATCGACTAAAATGAAATACCCTTATCATCGATTCTAATAAATAGGATTACATAAAAGAAAACAAACAGAAACCTTTGAACCGGTAAATTTCATTTAATTAGCCAAATCGATTAAATTTGAAAAATGAAACGTATTTTAAATAAGTAAGAGTAAATCCTTTTGAGGAAATGTATTTTAAACTTGAAGTGTATAAATAAACTTAATTGACGAATCCTTTCTATAAATGGGATTGAGGAATACCTTTTCCATGGAATCGTGTTGATTTATTTGAGAAATGGTTCATTCATTATTGAAAGCTCTTTTTGTTATGACAATTGGGATTGAGACTTTATGTAAAACGATTCCTTTGTCAAGCATTCTTCTGCGTTGGATCAATAGCTTTACAAATTCTGATCCAGACAATTCTCTCATCCAATCCAATATATCGATTTTCATTTTTGCCAGATAGCAATTTGTCTGATTGAGTTTTTCTCAAAAACATTATTCGCAAAAGTACAACTTTGAGTCAATCTATAATGCAACAACGACAAATGGAATAAACTATAACTTTGATCTTTCCATTAAAGATTTATCTCGGAAAAATCATTTCTTGGGATAATGTTTTCAATAATATTTCACGATAATAGCACTTCAGGAAGGAATAGGAGAGAAACCACCATAAAGTAATGGAAATTGATAGATAATTTTTTCCAGGAATCGTTCACCAGGAAGTTCAGTGCTCGAGATATTTATGCCAGGTCAGGTATGCGATTCATTTCAAACATTTCATAATCATACAGTAATGTTTCTTAATTTGTTTCGGAATTTCAATTATTGTCACCTGAGAAATTCTTCACTAATTGCTATTGTTCAAAATAAGTCTAACAATCTTTTCCCTAAAATTCCTGAGTGAGTTTTGGCACGATATTTTACTTCTGTGAAGAAAAAAATTGTATAGTTTGTTTTCTTGATTTGGAATTAAGAAAAAAACATATTTTTCAATACAAAATTCAATGGAGGAGTATTAAATATTGCTTCCTGAGATGATTAACAAAATATCCAGTAACATTAAAGTACCAAATGATGAATCTATACTCTAATTCAGGGGTTCCCAAACTTTTTCAGTGCACGGCGCCCTTGCAAAGGAAAAATTTTGCCACGGCGCCCCTATATCAACGTTCTGGAGTAACAAGGACACAAAATCAAAACTGATAATTTCACAGGAGAACAACAATAGCAGTAGTTTAGTTTAGTAGATTAGTTTCCAGCCTTTAAGCATGATGAAGTTATTTTTACAAAGAAACGACAACCGCTGCCCAAATTTTTATATCGATTAAACAGCATAAAACTGCTCTACAGTGATTTCTATAATTCGATGTTGGTCTGTTCAATTATTCAACAATATGAAGAAACACTCGCTTTCCGGCACAATAAAAACAAAAGTACAATTCCGATTTTGTTTAACTATTAACTGACTACTAATACACTGAAAAAACAAACAGTCGTGTACAGTCTAACACCCGTTGGTTGAGGTTGAGACTACCCCTAGTTCCGTCGTGAATGTCGTGGGAATAATTATTATTATTATTATTATTATAATAAACAAAGCCCAGTAATTCCTGGGCATATTAAACGATAAAAAGACTCGCGGCGCTCCTTGATACTCTCTGCGCCGCGGCGCACAATTTGGGAACCCCTGCTCTAATTGCAGAAAAAAAGCTCTCAGTGCAGGGAGAAACACCATCGCAATACACTGGTGCGCGTCAAGATCTGTATTGTCTGAAATTAGCATGAAATTAAAACTAACCGTACATATTACTAAAATTAAACCCCTCCTAAATAGTGTTTAGATCTATACTGCTCTATTGTGCGGTGTCGAATGGCGGGTCTAATAAAACTTATCTTATCGTATCCCATCATTAAACACTTTAAAATTATTTAATAATTACTATATGTATAACAATATGGCCAGCAATTGTGATAGGGAGGGAGAGCTAGGGCGATAGACCTTGGGAGGGGGCTTATGACTGACGACCATCATGCACCCAGTGACACGTTGTCAAGCATAACTACAATGATCTTATTCATTTATTTATATATTATTGTTATGTTAACTACTCTTAAATTTATTATTATTCCTGCAGATTTTATATAAGTAATGATAAGTTTTAATAAAGATAAAGGGTTAAATTTAAAACTTACAAAATTTAAATACATTTTTACAGTATTTAAACTTTTTGAGTTTAAAGGACATTTTCTAAATTATTTGTTTCTATGTATTGTTATGACGATGATTTTAGAATTATCCAGTCCACTCAATATAATGTATTTTTATAAACTCTTGAAGATATTTTCGATTGATGTTCAATTTAATTAGGGATTTTTAATTAAAAATGCTTTTGAGCTATTTTTATGCGCATTGTTCCTAAAATACTTTCTCAATTGTTAAAAATGTTGTATTTTAGACGTATTTTTTAATGAAACAGAAATTTCAATTAGGATTTTAAATTAAATGTTGATGTTAAGCAAAGTAAGAAAGATTTTCCAAATATCATTGTTAATATCCTTTAAAAGGTTAAATTTATATCTATTAATTTTTAGACTTTTAGGTTTAGAAATCGATATTTATTAAATTAATATTTCTACTTGTATTTTACTTTGGAAATTCAATTATTTTTATTTATATTTTAAAGAAAATTTTGTATAGATTTGAATTTGTCAAATATATTGAGCAGAATCTTAAGGTGAGTGTAATTCAATATAATAATGTCGTATAAATAGACAAGGTCACCAGGTCGTCGTTATCTTCGTCCTCAAAAGTAATAAATATATTTCACAAGTCTATAGCGGTTTTCACATTTTTTATTTATAATTTGATATTGACTAGGTTTTCGATTTTCTATATAATACTTATTTTACATTTAGGCTCAAACCTTTAGTTTTGCAATTTCATTTTTTGTCATTTCAATTAGGAAAATTTTCATTGTAATTAGGATATGGGTCCAAGGGGCACTTTATCTATAAAATCTGCCGCTCCGAATTTCTTATTTGTTTCTTGATATTTTCCTATGTTTAAGTATTATTCAATTTAATTTATTTCGGATTATATTATTAATCCGAAATAAATGTTAATTATTTTTGAGAATATCAATTTGTTATAATAATTCCCTCTGGTTATTGTCCAAAATTCATAAAAATCTGTTAAATTAATTTCTGAAAATGATTTTAGCATGGTTTTATTTATTAAATGTTTGATATTATAAATAATTTAATTATGTATTGTTAACGATGAATCATATTGTAAATTATAATTTATATTAAAAGAAATTAAAAACATTAAAATATCGATGGTTTTCGGTCATAGTTTTAAAACCAAACTTAATCATGAAATTACGAATTTCAATACCAAGGCGAAAAGGAATAGCATGAAGTTATTTGTGCTTCATCAGAAATTTTCCTTGCACTAGTTGTCTCGTAAAACCAGGTGCTTATACCTGGTTTTACAGTTTTGTACCCTTAACTTACAATCCTCTTCAAAATATTCAAAAAACATTGGTATAAACTATAACGACAGAAAGGTAGTAAACGTATATTACCGAAGAAGCGTAGAAATCCACGTTTATTTGTGACGTCTCTCGATGACAACTCGTTTGGAGGTATCTTTTTACAAACGACAAAAAACTAATTCAATTCTTTTTACATTACATAATTATGTTTGAATATTTTGACATTCTCTTTTTACAAGTGAATAAAATGACACATTATGAAACTCAAATCAATTTTAAAGAGCTAATTTTGTATACGGGATTATAATAATTTCGTTAAACCACTAGTGTTTTTAAAACGTTTTTCACAGTGAAAGATATTAGTTTCTGTAATTTTCAATTTATAAAAAACCAACTGCATAAAAGCATTTTATAAAGAACAGTTATCAATTCTAAAACAATTACCAGAGTTATACTCATATTTATGGGATTTCGTTAAAAGCTAAATGGTTCTTAGGAAAGATTATAATTGAGAGACGACTTTTGCCTGAGAACTCGTTGCAATTTAGCTAATTGTTGGTCTATTATCAGCAGTGAGTGTCGGCGATGAATGTCTATAAATTGCTATCTCTCATTGCAACGGTTTTGCTACGAGACATCAAAGGGGTGTGTCGAATGATATACATTCTCCAACTGAAGTCTTGTCTACATGTATCGAGAGCATATGCAAACAATGTTGCGAATTTGAATAATTGTTCCCAGAGTAATTGTGATTAATTTGTATGGCAAGGAGCTCCCTATTCACCATTTACCATAAAGTCGTTTCAGGAATTCTCACTCCTGATGAAAATGCTCCCCACTATCTCTATCTCTCCATCTCCTGACCTCAATCACTAACCCGAACTCAAAGCGCTATAGAATAATAAAGATTTATTCCTTTGGTGCCTATTGAGAACGTATCCAAGCCATTAACTCAATTATTATTGTACCACTGGGACTGGGAGTCTCGAAACAGAAACAATGCATGGGCTTCATCAATTATGAATTAATACTGCTCCATAAATATGTTGCATGATTTAATTAACAAGTCATTTGATTAATTACTCATATCCCATTTTGAGACAATTTTCCAAAAATAGAATTATCGAAGATTAACGATGCAGAAATTCATAGTGTGTGGGGAATTTAATACAATAGCTATAGTAATTGCAATATTTTGAGGATAATAGACAATGAATAATAAGAAAACATCTTTTCTTTGAATAATTTATTGCAATTGACAGATGAATAGTAAGTCCAGAAATATTTTAGAGGTGGTATGATAAGCGTTACATGCAAATGACTAATCATATAAAAGAAAATTTAAGGTTTTTGCTTTTATAATAAAAGCTTTGATAACTTTTCAGTCAAGCAATTTAAATTGAAAGGTTGTTTGTTGGAGAAAACCATATATTAATTTTATAAAGGTAATATTTATTAAAAATTGAAGTGGTCGAATGAACTAAACATTGGAATTAAAAAAAAAAAACAGTGGCTTTAAGAATTTACTGTAGCTCGTCTAGAGTTCTGTGATGAGAATTTTCTGTCACAGTCAATTAATCTCACCTAGAATTGCAGTTTGTGGATACTCCAATCTGTTCGCCCATTTATTTTTTATCTGGCAGCATTCCTTTTTCCAGCAGAATGTAAGAATTTGCTATATATTTTTTGGAAACGTTTTTGATGGCCCAAACTTGTATTGAAACTCAAGTCGAAACACAATTTACGGTTTTGAATGATAATTTTTTGTTTCAAAAAATTATCATTTAAAATTAAATGTATTGCTCTTGTGCAAAAGAAGAATTCTTGATTTTTGAAATTATTATTATGAGTAAAAACTCAGATAACGCATGAGCCCTCGTCGAGCGACCCTTATAAAATCTATGATTTGATTGCCTAAATAAACAGCTGCATTCCGTCAAGAGCTCGATTTCCAAAATTATTGTAGAATATAATTATTCGCAAATAACAATTAATATGAGTTGTTTTGAAAATTAAATTTAATGGTGAAGATTTGAAAGAATGATGACACCAAATTTAATTTCAATAGCTCATTATAAATAAAATTTTCTCTGGCAATTCCTGCAAGGAACATGGAGTGTCTAAACCTCAACAACCAGGGCTTTAACTTTTCATGACTATTTGTTTTCGGTGTATTATAAGTCAATTAATAACACGTACCAGCCTAGGGATCGAGTTCATGGCCGAAGAGGCCTTACGTTACCACATCGGCTACGAGGCCGGTGATAACTCATTATTATGTTGAGTTTATTATATTTAAAGACACTCAGGATTTATGAAATTATCCTTGATTTTGACAAAGAGATCCAGTTAAGTGAAATGGAATCTTCCATTGTCATTCAGGCATTTTGGAGAATAATGAATTGTATTATCGGTATTAAAATGTCTAATTTTGAACATAAAATTGACGTAATTCATGAGAACAAAACAGATTGGATTCCATTCAGTAATTAATTTCCCATTTGTAATTAATTTGGGAGTATTGTTTGAGTCATTAATAATTTTAGAGTCCGTAGACAAATATTTGATTTATCTACCTTGGTCTGGGTTTGGCATTAGCTGACCTCAACAAAACCAATTTAATTGTCAGGTTCAGATTGCACATTTCAAATAAAAGTTATAATTGAATTACCTGGTAGGGGAGGCAGGATGAGTGTGTGTGTGTGCTTTGAAAAGGCCATCAGAAGCGAGAGACAAACAAAATAAATTGAAATAATTGGAAGCAATAAAGAGGAGTTTTGCAGTTGAGAATGAGGTGCAAAATCAATTTCCTCGGTGGTGCACATGGGAGAATATAATTTTTATAGCTGTTGGAATTACTTTCAGGACACGTCCTTTATTCTCACATGATTTTAAACCGGGAAATTATCCATCTTTGGTGGAATTTTCCAGATAAAGCTTAAGACCTAATTTATGGATTATTAGAGAGAGAAAGCTCCCATTTCCTCCCTCCATTATTTATCTTGTTTCCAGGGATTATCCTCGCCATGTTTTTTGGTTTAAGAATCACTTTAAATTGTGCTGTAAAACTTTCCCCTTCCCTCCTTCCAGAGCGCTCTAATTTGATCCACTTTAGCTGCCCGTGTTCCCAATTTACCGAATCCCTGTCTTTGCCTATCCTCTGCTCTATCTGCCAAGAGAGAGAGAGAGATGGAGAGGGATCCTTAATCGTGTAAAACAACGAAAGCAAAAGCCAAAGGCGTTCAGTTTTCCCCAAAAAACACATACACTTTTATGGCTTATATGTTACGAAGCATAAATTACAAAGACACGGCTGTGGAAAACGAGGCATGTAAATTACGGAATTTACATAAAGTTTAACGCTAATCAAATTGTATTCAATCTTTCATAACGTCTCTAAGCACCCACGGTTTATGGACCAGAGACGAGACTCCACTCTACATCATTGCGGGAGACAAAGCAAACTGGAGACAACGGAGCCACGGAAAAGCTACGAAAATACTCAATTCGGGGAGAGGCCATAAATAATGATTAGCTTTTTCGATGCAGGAGAGCAAATTTGATTAGATCTGTTAATCGTGACTTATAAAAGAAATTACTATATTAAATACAGTGTATCAGGAAAAAATATCCCACAGATTATAATTTACTCGTGAAATCTTTTAAGCCACTCAAATTAATTTCCATTTTTGGAAATTGACCGATTTTTCCTTAAATTTTTGTTCTTAGTAACATTAATTTCAATTTAAAATATCATTTATTAGAATAATTTCTTTATTAAAAGCATTTAATTTATTACTTACATTTTGAATGATGTGGATACCGTTTTTATCAAGTTTTTAAGGAGATTAGATTAGATATGGTTTTCTTAATGGATATATCAAACAAAATTTAATTAAAAGAATGCACCTTAATAGACCATAACTCTCATTGCCTCTTTTGTACTTTCAGAATCAAATCAAGACAATATCAGGATAAAAGTCTGATTAACTCGCCATTCAGCACTGTACACTAGGGCTCTATTGATCTTGTCACTTTATGTAGTTTATTATGCACGAACTTGGTTATAGTAGAACGAATTTTAAGTAAAGAATATATAAATATTTACCAAAATTACTTTATTAGAAAGTGTTTGCGTTTTATATAAATACGTTACATTACATTTTTAATGCATCCCAAAAAATTAATTGCATTATGAGGGTGACTCTTATCAAGATACTTGCATATCATTGCTTGTTGGTGTTAGAAACTATAAATGAGTAGACAGACTTGTTATTCAGACCACCAATCCATTATAGTTATTTAAACAATAGGTCGATAAGATGCATTATTAAACACAAGAATTGTTTTAAACCACGAACGTAGCAAGTGCCTTAAAGAAGAGCCGAATTTAAAATTTGAAATATTTTGCATCTCTCTATCTTGCTCGTAGCCGTAAGTAGGCGTAGTTTATAGAGTTTTACGGTGGGTGGTTTATTACAGATTCATATTTATTTGAAAATTATCCGTTAAAAAATGTCAAACTACAGTTAAACCACATACAACAAAACTGACGTCCATATAAATTTGATGAATTTCTTTCACGGAGGTCACACTTTAATAATAAAGAAAAAGCACTAGTTCTTTAAAGAATTCATTATAACACTTGTGCTATAAAAACGAGTTTGACAGAACAAATTTTAGTGCTATATCAGTTTTATGCAACAAAAATGCATACCATAAAATAATTAAAACACATTCTCTTTGATTTAAGATTTATTTTTGTGATTATAAATTTTCCTTTTTGTAATCATAAATAAAACAGATACACATTTTTACGAATGTCATATGAAAAACTAACCCTCTGTCTTAGAGCAAAAATGTATAGTTAAAAGACGATTTAATTGCAGGATATAAGTATGTACTTGACCATTTAGGTCATTAAAGTGCTTTTTCAAAAAACATTTTACCAGTAAAAAATAAATCTGTTAAAAGCTGTCCGTTTCAAGTTTTATAATTTACATCATACTCCTTAATCATAGACTTCACTCGCCTACGTTTCGAGATTATCATAAAAACGTTGTTGAAAAGCAACAATAACAAATTGCAGAAATAAGTGCTTTTCCCGCGTTCTTTCATTTTCCATCGGATTTATTTCACGCTGAAGCGCAAATCAAAAGTTTATTAAAAGCGTTCATTAATAATGTAGAAAAGTTTAACGGGGAATCGAGAAATCGGCGGAACAGTTGCGAATTATTATCTTTGCCTTTAGATAGAGAGAGAAAGAGACTGGGATTCAATGATCAGACTTGCGTCATCGGTGGAGGTGCTTAAGTATGAATTTTGTTTAAATGATCTGAAACGATGTCGCAAATTTCTATATTTATCGTTATTAATGCAGTGAAATGAATCGGAAAATATGGAAACTGGTTCTCCAAATGGATCCGTTCCCCCTTTTGCTCTCTCCTTTTTAAAGGGAGAGCTGGCCCTAATCACCAGAAGCAGCAGCATCATCATCACCGCACACCAAGGGTATCACTTCTTCTGTCAATTTATTTCGCACAAATTGAACCTGGATCCTGTTTCACTTTGGCACTTTTATTTATGAGCCTATTTCCCGGGCTCTTTTTTCTCCCCCAACCTCAAATGCCTCCACGACGACGATGATTCCGATTAGGGATCAATAACCAGACTTCCATTTCCATCCCCTAAAACAGTTTTGCGATTCGCCAATTGATAAAATACTTTAATACCCCGACCAGAGAGAGTTATTTTTTGCCTTGTCAAAGTTGTTCAAAGCCAATGTTGTAAACTTGTCCGATCTCTATCTGGCCAAAGGACCATGTCAGATGGGAGTGGAGATACAACTTTATTGCCTCGACTCTTCATTCAATGACTGAAGGGTTAAGGGTGCTGGGTGGTGCCGAATTAGTAAAGTTTAATTTCTCACATGAAGGAATTCTCGCATGGTATTTGAAGAGCGTTATTATAAAGTCGTTCTCTTTTGTGTAAATTGAAAGGGTGGATCATTATGTCAGTAATTCATATATTAAATTAAAGTTTTCTTAAAGGGTTATTTTTTCAAATCAAATAATATCTAATAATATCCCAACTAGTATTAATATTAATCATTTATGAAAACTTGAGTGCTTAATAAAGCTTTTAGTCCGTTTTATTCATGGTTACCTTATGTTATTTTTATATTACATTAATCGATTATGAAATTTGAATAAATTGATTACATTTAATATGGATACGGCTTTCAATATTGTCAAAGTATCAAATATCAACGAAAGAGTGCAGGGAAAAACACCCGTTCCATTTTTTAAGTCCAAAAATGTCTGAGAATCTAAACGAACTGTACATTCAACTAAAAACCTTTTTTTTAATGGTCTTGAGTCTTAACTCTAAACTCTAGACCTATACTACCCTAGTTTGCGGTGCATAATGGCGGGTCAAATTTCACCCATACCTTATCCTATCCTATCGTACTAAATCCGTTTTTAACTAATATTTTTTTTTTTATTAAACTAATGGTTTTGCATTTCGTTAATATTATTTCCGTTGTCCCGTTATCTGTACTCAATTTGCCGACCTGGTATCAATCCAATTGAAGTTCAATTTGAGGACCGTTAAACGTAAAAATATGTAAGAAATGGTTTACTATATATACTGCGCTAAGTAAGTTTTTTTTTGCAAAGCCATTGTTTTATTCAAATTACATATACATATTAATTGTTGATACTGCGGATGAAATCAACTAATAATCATTTACCGAATTGTTAGGCCTTTTTGTGTTTAAGTTCATAAATCAAACACCCACTTGTTTGTTACAAAATTTAATTAGTTTTAGGGTATTAACATAGAACCTTTTTGAGAAATTGGTAGCTTGTACAACTTTCATACCGAAAAATCCCATAATTTGAAGAGAAATTCAAAGAATTAAATTAGTTTTGATTATTATTTGAATCGGCTATTTGAGCATAAGCGCTAATCGTGATTTTAATAGAAAGGAAGACACTAAATATGTCGTATAGAAAAAAATCTTAAACATCTGGTTCTTAGATACTGAGATTTTTTAGGAAAAACCATAAATGTTACTGTGTTCATCAAGGAATGATGTATTAAAGAACTCTGGAGGCAGGCGTGAAGAGAACACCAACCAACAAATGGCGGTATCGTGGAGAACCCAACAGACTAAGTTCCAGGTTTCGAACTCAAAAGGAACCTCTGGACAACGTTAAACAGAATCCGCACTGGACAGGGAAGATGTAACTACCAACTCTTTAAATGGGGTTATAAAGATAGCCCGCTGTGCACTTATGGAGACGTACATCAAACAATCAGCCATATTCTTGAAGAATGCCCTGGTAGAAAATTTGATGGAGGCCTGAAGGATATTCATTATTGTTCCCCGGATGCCATTGAATGGATGCAATCACTTGACATATTGCTGTGATCTAGAATGTATTTCTCATACGATAATAATTAAATTTTCTATTGGTGTGTTGATGTGATAGTTTTCCATTGGTACTTTGCCATTATTATGTCATTATTTAACAATAAATGGACACATATTTTGAATTAAGCGAACATATCATGTCAAAAAGTGAGAAAATTAATTTAAAGGTTTCTCAATACTTCCAGCCAACTTTTACAAAGGCNTAAATTTTCTATTGGTGTGTTGATGTGATAGTTTTCCATTGGTACTTTGCCATTATTATGTCATTATTTAACAATAAATGGACACATATTTTGAATTAAGCGAACATATCATGTCAAAAAGTGAGAAAATTAATTTAAAGGTTTCTCAATACTTCCAGCCAACTTTTACAAAGGCCGAGATGCCAACACGGGTTTTTAGGGGATCAAATAGACAGAAAAATACGTTTTAAATTCCCGGTTCGTCTATAAACTGTTTTATGCATTTTCCCAGGACATGGTAGTTATACTGTTTCTCAAATATTATATATTCATTAGTATAAGTATTTGACATGCGACTTAGCCCTTGATTTGAAGAAATCATTACTGATTTAAAAAGAAATTGATCAAGGAAAATATATTTCGTTATTCTAACGTAAAATATAAATTTAAATAAGATTTTGAGTGATTTTAAATAGGGAAGAATCACAGTTCTAATTATTTATTTAAATATTATTAACAAAACACTTTAAAGAGAAATGGGACTAAAAGTGTCCATTAATAATGAAGCAATCAAGATCAAAAAGAGGATTTCCTAAACCAACTAATCGTTGAAAGCTTTAAATATTAAAATTGAATTAGGATTTAATAATCCCTAAAACACCGAAAACTTTTTGATTCATCCTACAATATGTACGTATATCTAGGATTTGTGTAATAAACTCGTCTCATTCCAGGTTCGTTTTGTTCGAAAGCGATGGTGGTTTATTTTATCATTGTGACTGACATGTTGGAGTACGAATCCAACAAAGAAAAAAGCGCTCGAGGCGACGTTGAGAGCACTTTTTCCCCAGAAAATACACAATTATCTGATCCGCAAAAAACACGTTTTCTGTTTTTATGCGGCTCACTGGTGGTGTGAAAGCTAAATTTCTGTTTTCGCATTTCAAATCAAGTTTGCGAATTACCACCACATGGGGATTAATTTCATGGAGCAGGTGCAATTGGGATGAAAATAAATTCCGCTTTTGTAAAACTTTTCATGGAAAACAATATCGTTTTGCAGCAAAACCATTTCCACCTTTGTTCGATTTTTATTCAGACAAGTTTTTGTGGCGTGATAACTAAGCATTGTATAGCTTTGTCATGGTCCCGAGATTTTGGTAGGGAAATAAATATGGTTTTTCAAGTTTCGTAGTTAATTACACAACAAAGTCATTTTTAAATAATAGGCTCATTTTAGAAAAGACACGTGTTTATCTACCCTATTTTCAATAATAACAAATACCAACAGCCGTAAATTTTTTAATATTTTGAATAAAACTAGGTTTTCATTTTTCACACATATAAATTACAATACATTACATAATTCTAAAATATATCTTCTAATTCTTCTTCAATTAATATGAGACAGTTGATTATTATAATTTATTTTAAAAAACTGTAGCCTATACTTTGATAAGAAACTTTTGATTCATTTTTTAAAAATAAAATTGATATTCAACATATTTCTTCCGTCAAAGACTTTTTAATCCATTAGTGAAATAAGGTTTTATTCACAATATTGTTTTTTCTTCTCTTTATTATTAGAAAATGAATACCGTGATCATCAAATTGATAAAGAAATCAGTTTGCTAATGATTACTTAAAGATTTATTTCATGAATGAAATTTGCGAGACTATATTTTGAGATAAATGTTAATAATGCATATAGTCTCGTATAAAATATAATGGTTAAGAATTACTGAACACACGAAGTTTGTAATTTCTTGTGATTTTATGTAGGCTAAACTTAGGAGAGAAGCCATACTGCCTTTAATTCAGGGAGGGTTCTATTTTTTTCCCTGTATTTGAGAGTTCTGAAAGGGAGCTCAACCAACGCACGTCTTATCAGTACTTGTTCGACTGAATTAAATTTTAATTATGATATTTAAAAATTAGTTTTTCCCAATTTTGATATAAAAA
>JXOV01014283.1:997-12246 GCA_001014945.1 Clogmia albipunctata
ATGAGAATGAGTGTGTTTTGTGGTTTTTCACATCGTGCGGTCTCCATTTTTTTTTCCTGTTGATATTTTTCTATTTTAAAAAGGTAAGTGGTCGAATGATGTCCCATTTTCCCTTAATGCTTGCTTGTTGTTAGAATGAGAAGAAACAATTGTAACGTCATATTATGAGGTCGTGGACGGCGAATGTGTCGACTTTTCATTTTCTTGTTGTTAGAATGAGAAGATGAGAAGAGAAGAGAGAATTTTGACGTCATATAGCTACATTTCAAAGGCACATTTCGGCCGGCCTAAAATGACGGCCTTTGGGACGTCAATATTCTCTTGTGTTAAAATAATTATAAATCTAATAATACTGGACGGAAAAATAGCCGATAACATTGGAAATATTAACCCTGCAGCGGGCACCTAGCCTTGACCACCCATTCGGGGCACCCNATTTCAAAGGCACATTTCGGCCGGCTTTATGTGACGGCCTTTGGGACGTCAATATTCTCTTGCGTTAATATAAGGATTTGAATTTATAATTTTATACTTTAGTATCTTGAAAGCGATATAAGTTTGTTCTTTTGTTCTATTGCATCTTGATTAAGAATGGTATTTGATATAATATTAATTTTGAATTTAAAAAAGATAAAGTTTTTTTTTATTAAATGCTGATTTTAGTCTCTAAATGTGTTTTAAATGATTAATGTCATGATAGTGCATAGTGCTCTATATCCATGAATTGACGATAAATGATAACGAAAGTTCTATTCGCTTGAAATCCACTTTCTTTTCTTGTGTGCTTTTAGCTTTAGACATTAATGTAGTACCGGCAAGTCAACTTATTCTTTACTTCATACTTCGTGAATAGATATCAAATGAACAAGCTGATTGTAAAAAACTGTTTTGATAAACATAAGATCAAACACACGTACCTTTAAGAAACTCTTCCATTCCTTTAAAGAATTTTTATAAAATTCTGTTGAAAAATGTTTACATTTTAGTAACCAATGCTTCCTCTAGAAATTGTTTTATAATTGTACAATGTTGAATAAAGTATAATTCAGTACCCGCAGACATATACAAATTGTGTTCAACTACTAAAAATTTTAATTTTTAATCTTAGTAGCCTAAAATGAAAATGTATTTTTATTTTTTTCATGTCTTTATAATAAAGTAGGCCATGATTTATTACTCAATTTAAATTTGTTCACATTAAATGACAAAAAGTAAAGTTCTTTTTAAATTTCGATTATGGCTTTTAAATGTTGTTTAAATGATGAGTGCTATCACAGGCATATCAATGATATAGTGCAGGGTGCAAGGTTGTCGTAATATTTTGAAAAATTGAGACCAAAATTTCTTTTCGCTTGTCAAGTACTTCCCTTAATTGTATGTGTTTAGATCTTAATTTAGTACTGGATTGTCTTCTTATGCTTTTCTTCATATTTAGCGGAAAAATAGCTAATAAATATGCGAATTGTATAAATTTTTGTAAAAAACTTTTTGGAAAAACACATAATCAAACACTCGAGTTTTATTATGGTTCATTTTTCCCATATTTTGTTTAAATAATTATAATAATGCCAAATTGGTTCTGTAACATTTTACTTTTTTGCACGGAGTCCTGAGATAATTCAAAATTTGCACTCAAATTGTCACCAATTTAATGAAAATACATATTGTTGTCAAACCATTTCGTTGTGAGTATTCCCATCTCACTCTAATAAAAACACTGTGTCTTATTTGTACACATTGTGTCTTACTTGTTCTACATTTTGAACAAAATCCGCTGCAAATGGTTTTTATTTTTAATTATTGATTAACTGGTATTTTTTCAGAATTACATAAAATAGCGTTTAATACACATGTGAAATAGGTTATTACTGCACTCATTTACCTATTTTTACTCGCTACGCTCGTGAAAATACATGGTAAATTCGTGCTGTAATAACTTCTATTTCACCACTTGTTTAGAAATATAATATTCCTTATATGACTTTATATTAAATTAATAATTGGTTAGTATTAATTAATAAAACCATTTTTATTAAGGTCTTCCAAAAAGAAATAATGGGTTTTTATCAAAATTACAACACGAAATAAATCATATAAAAATTTAATATCAATATTTTGGAATTAGTTTACATTTATGGATATTTGTTGCATCATGCTATTATGTCAAAGACATTTTTATATCACAAGTACTTTAAAGATTTCTTAATTGTTAAAGTGAGACCTCCGTGAAAGAAATCCAAAAATTAAGTTTGTTTTCGTTTGCGGATGATTTCACAGCAAAACGGAATATTTAAATTTGAATGTCACGTTTTAATTAAAATGCACATAACTCGTTCTCTTTCTAACTGAAGAGCAAGGTGATATTTCCTATTTGAAAGTGATTGAAACAAAGATATGACTTTCTTCATATTTCCGCGGAATTAGAAAAAGAAACCAAAACACTTATTATTATTAGCAAAGGCACTTTTAAGCAAAATGAAAATTGAATATAAAAAATGTTCATCCAATCCAGATGCATGTTCTCATCCTTGTTATTATGTTCATATCCCCAGACGATAACTGTTAAAATCTTCCAATGCAATGTTCATTCTGCAGATGTCAATTACAGCAAAAACTTCTGGGCGAATTCAGGAATTCGTTCTTTTTGGTAGAGATTTTTACAAATTGCTCTTGAAGTTGATGTTATGTTCAAAAGAATAATTTTGATATAAGTTCCCAGTAGGCCATTTTTTCTTGATGTGGACAAATAGAATTTTGTAGAATTTTGATCAAATAAATATACGGTTCCTTTTTGGCACTTGACCACCATTGGTGATTCAGGAATGGATTTTTCTAGTTCTGAGTTAAGTTTTACTTTTTAAGTTGGGTAAAAACACACAAATATTAACGAGCAAAAGCAAGTAGTCGTCGCGANTTTTCAAAAAATAATACCACCGGCCTCAACTGTCGAACGAACCTCTCATATTATGTCCATTGGTGAGGTCATTCAGTTCATGGTTATACCTCGAACGGTACTCACCAATGNTTTTACTTTTTAAGTTGGGTAAAAACACACAAATATTAACGAGCAAAAGCAAGTAGTCGTCGCGAATACTCAGAGCCTACTTTTACCAAAACAATGTGAAGGAGAGATATACATTATTTACCCCGGTGTTTACTAATACCTTATCATATCGGCCTTGTCGAATAAATAACTATTAAATTATAAATTTGCATATGTTTTTCGGAGTATCTTTCTTTCAAAGACTTCTATCTGCTGTAGTTGATTTGCCTTGATCTTCCACACTTCACAACCGTAACTAAGAACGGGTCTTATCAATGTCTTATACGCATATAGCCTTAGTTTGACATTCCGCGATAACAATTTGGATCTAAAGAGTTTCGCGTTAATGAAGTGAGCTTGGTTCGCAGCTTGGACTTTGTCACGTATTGCTTCTTCTGTGCCCGTTTTATTATTAAATTTCACACCAAGGTACACAAAGTCGTCAACAGCCACAAAGCTATAATTTCCTATTTCTAAATCATGCGTTCTCTGGTGCGACGTCGTCGTATAAGATTTCTTCATATATTTTGTTTTATTGCCATTAATTTTTAGTCCTATAGTATGGAATATACAGTATAAACGTGACTTTTTAATTGGGCAACTATAGACTTGACACTTTCACGCAAGACGATAATATTGAGAATTGAACTTTTATCTTTGGTCTGATCACTTTGACGGTCGGACCCTGATCCTCTTCTTATTAAATATTAAGCGTAAACTGCCTTGAGGGGCAATGCAATTGTTTGTATATTTTTACGCGACACAAATACTACTTCACAAATCAATAATTTTAAATTAAACTATTGTCCAAACTCAAATTATAAGAAAATTCAGTATGTAAAAAATCGAAATAACTGTCATCATTTTATTGATGACACATCTCCCGGAACCTGTGGGCAGAGTATTTTAAAGAAAAATATTCAATTCACTTTGAAATCGCCATTTGCAAAATGTCAATTTTTAGTTTTAAAAACTGCCACCAGAGTGCAAAAGTGTCGATTTAAAAGAATCAGTTACAGACACATTCAAAATGAAGCCGAGTTAAGAGTCAATCAAAGGCATTCTTTTTTATATGGGGCCCGGGTAATTTGTATGAAATTGACAGGTGCGTCCTTCTAGGTCGCGTAGAAATATTATCCCTCGCGCTGACGGAGACGGACTCTCAGGCTGATCTCTAAATTCTAATTCTCTTTTCTTAGGATCCGCTGCATGTCATAAACCATTAGTATCTGAGAAACGCTTTTAAGTATAACACTCTTTCTCACGGCCAAATGCAATGGATTTCGACTTACATAAACAGCTGAAATACTGAATTTAACATTAAAATTATTAAATTTCAAACTTGCAACTGTATTTATATCCCTTTTTAGGGTTTTCAGGTTATTGTGCTACATCAAGAGAACACTCCTTAATTCCCACTTATTTTTCTTCTCTTGGAACTAATTCTATTGAAAGTCAATTAAAATTTTCTGGGAACAAATGTTTAGAATCAATGGGCTTAAATTATCAGGTTTTTAGCTAACTCTACAGATTAATTAAGTAGCTGATGACCCAATTAAAATTCATTAGAAATGAAACTAAAACCGACAAATAATTATTTATTTCTTTGAAAACTAAATTAATTCCAAATCTTATTATAAAATTCTCTAGTCACGTTACATTTAACCAAGGTTCTCTGAAACGGCTGTATCGATTTAATGAACTTTTATTTGGGTCGGTGCACATGTAAAGGTTTATTTTTTACATCCCTTTATTATTAGAGGTGAGCTACCCCTAATTTTTTAAAAATGATTTTTTGGAAAAAAAATGATTTCTTTGCTTTGATTATGTTTAAGTATTAAAACAAAAATATACAAAAAAAAAGTTTTTAACCCTTAACAACCTCAAAAATATTTTTATTATTGTAAATAAAATTTATGTGTCAAATTACTATTTTCAAGTTTCTCTGAAACGGCTCTATCGATGTTTATGGTATTTGGTATGCATAAGAGGTTTATTTTTTATACTCCTAAGAAAAAAAGGAGATTTTTACGATTGTTGAGCCACCAACGGATAAAACCAGCAAAGCCAATCTTTGATTGACAGATGGATCTAACAGAAATCGGTATTGCCGACCCTCAGACCACAAACACAAACTACACAAACTAGGACTCCACTAGGACGGCATATGCAGATTCTGCAACCATAGCTACCTAAGGAAACCATCTATTGAAATACCAAGCCTTGAACGCTTTATAAAAGCAATTGGACATGAGAATGTAATTTAGACCGAGGTTTGATCAAGACAAATCACCAGGGCACTATGGAGAATTTGCGAAAATTTGGGGGAAAAAACCCCTTTTTCAACTAGAGTACAAGGAAAAACTAATTAATACGTTTTATTGGCTATGAGTCAGAGCATCTTTCTCTAAAACTATTTACCTCTAGCGTTATTCGTATTCCTAAGGCGCGACTTTGAAGTTGGTAATTAATATGAATTTTTTTCTTATGAAAGAAATCAGCGTCACTTTGAAGATTTCTCAGTGCAAAAGTTTTAAACCCAAAACAGTTTCGTGATTTTAATAATATAACATAGGTTATGTGAAATTTTTTGAGATATTAAAATTAACATCAAAACTTTTATTTTTTGAAAAAAGTCCAGCACAATATGTGAGTGAAATAAAAACTCAATTTTAATGTTTGCGTTGAGTTTTCAAAAAATGGTCAAAAATGGTCTCTCCAGTTTTTCTTTTAAAAAATCAACCATATATTCTTCTNCCTTCTTTATAAAACCATCACAAAATCTCTCACATACTCTCACATTTTTAAAATAATCCAATTTTAATGAAGAAAGGGGTCGCTCATTGTTGTTGTTGTAATTAAACTTGATAATTTTTACTATATTATGTTTTAAGTTACGAGTTCTAATTCAATACAATAGACCTAAGGTCGTGGTGGAACATCATACTACTCACAACGGCAAGTAAAAAAGGTTTTTGTTTTGTTTTGAGAAAGATCTACTTGGCTTTCGTTATGATTATGATGATAATAATTGCTAAATGCATATACAAAAAGATAGTTACAATCCTACATATAACGGGTTACGCATAAAGTGAATATATATTTTGTGCAATTGCGTATCTTCAGTTTCACAATTTATAAACGGGAAGAGCAGTTATATCTTTAAATGTGACAACGGACATATTTTCTCGAAACGCTTGATCGTGTGGTACAAATTGACCAAAAACTATACTCTTTCATTTATTTTGCACTCCTGTATCGAAACATAAGCTTTTTGTTATCCATTTCATAATGTCTCACTTTATGGCAGTTAGTAAACATTTTGAAATTTTAATTCACTTGTGAAAAAAATGTCATAACTATCCAATAAAATTGTCTCAAAGTCAACATTTGGTCGCCATTGTTACCGTTATACTACACAAAATAATAGTCGAGGCTTTGCCATGCGACCTTAAATATGTTGCAAATTAATTAGCGTGGCTTAAATTTAAAATTTTTATTGTTCAAACTGCGGCCTGTACATAAAATGGGTAATTTTAGGCACAATACGTAGATATCAGAGATAAATCTGCTTAACTGAATTGTAAGTAAATTATAGTTCAAGCCTGATAGTGCTTTAAATTAAAATTTTGTATACAATAAATCAAAGCAAACAAATGTTCCAGGCGACTGTAAAAAAGGCATTTGCCATATGACCAAGTTGTAAACTAGTAACAAACTATTCTTTTTGCGAATTTGAACAGTTAACGGCAACTTTATAAAAATAACAAAATGTTATTTAACAACTAAATTTGAGGATGATAAATACATAGTCATTTGTAAAAAAAATAAAACCAATCCCACGATATTCCAGTACGGAACTAGAGTTAGTCTTAACCTTAACCATCGGGTGTTAGACTTTACGTGACTGTTTGTTTTTCAGTGTATTATTAGTCAGTTAATAGCACCTAGACCGGTTGTAAACGGATCCAGTCAATCCGCCCATTTCATTCATTTGTTAACGCTATTACTTTTTTTTAATTGGCTATGAATATTATTTCGCAATGTTATTGATACACACAAATGGAGACTTTTTCGCGCTAGAAAAATATCCGCCCGGGATTTGATCCCACGACCTCGGGAAGGATGTCTAGGGTGCTAACCGCTAGGACACAGAGGCAGATAAGTCATTTGTAAACTCATACTTTAAAATGCTTTTCGCAATATTATTTTAGATTTTGTTTTAAAAAGATCAATTACACATATTTTTTTATACAAAAATAAAATTCGTATGAAAATCATATGCCATTCCATAAGCTAAAACCTAAAAAAATCAGTTGTGAACTTATTTAGTATTTAATAATTAGAAATTATCATTATAGTAGAACGTAATAGTTATTTGTACTACACTCACCTTCGGCACGAATGTTTCACACTCGTTTTACTCATTAAAAAAACAGTTGACTTTACACCCTTGTAGCACAAATAACTATTTCAATTCTTTAATGGTTTATTATTTAATTTCCAGAAATATACCAAATATAACTATTTTCTAATAATATTTTCTAAATATAATGAAAATGACAAGACGAAGTTTGTCGGGTCGGCTTCAAGAGAATTCAATAATATTAAACTCAGATATAAAAATAAATTACGAAAAGAAAAATAATATTGACTGACATTTAAGCACATAATAGTTCAAGAAAATATCACCAGACAATTTAAGGATCTGTCTATCACAACCAGTCCAGCTGTCTGGAATCGTTTGGATCCGATTGAGAGACACAAATATCAAGTTTAAAAATGGCGCATTTCATCACATGTTTTGCCAGAAAATAAAGGGCAAAGCATACGATGCTATTTTCATCCAAGTCTGGTCCTTGAATCACTTTAATGCTCCTTTTCAGTTCCCAGAATTTAATTGATCGAGAGAAGTCTCTGAAATCAATCACTTGTAGCGTTGCCGATAGTTCGAAAGTGCTATCCCGCACAGAAACCATTTAGTTTCAAATAAATAGAGTTTTGCCAGGACAAACCGCAAATGCAAAGGTGAAACGTTTACCGTAAACTCGACAGGACGTCTTTCGTCTCCCGCTTCCCCAACTAATTCCATGTTCTGGCTTCTCCATTTAGATCCTTAATTATTATGTATTAACAATCCAATTTTCTACGTAATTTTCTTTAATATTATCGATTTTCCAATTTACGGAAAAGAAACACAAGCCATTAAATTGTATTTTAATAGTTCAAGAGACATATAATTAACTCGACTTGTAACCTATTAAATTGTCATTAATTAACAAACGTCAAAGATATTTCAAAAGTAAAAAATAATCGTTAAGTTGACGAAAAGTAAAATCTAACTCAGCGTCTATCAACAATTTTTTTTATTATTTTATTTTTTCAGTCGTTCTCATTCCAACAAGGGAACATAGGGTACTTAAAAATCAAGCTTTATCTGTTTTTGTTAATCATTGATAATTTTATATCTGAATTTCACATCATTTAGAATCGAATTCCTTTTATGACATAAAAATACAGTCATTAATTGTAAATATGCGTTGACAGGTTTTCTGATATTAGGCAAAGTGCTTTTATATATCATCTCAAACGGGATCTGCTATTTAGAGTGTCTCAGTAATAGATACAGAGAACAATGAAAGGGAACGTGACAGTTAAACAATGGTGTGAGTTTTCTCTATGTAATAACAAATCTATCCAATCAAACCCATTGCCTCTAGATCCTCCAGCCATCGAAAAACATTTTTATTTTATTTTATTTTTTTGTCAAATAATCTTTTTAGTGATTAAGAATACATAAAATGTTTAATTAATACAATCAAATCAGCCATATACTGAAATTATTTTGGGCGATTTCGTATCGAAAAGTAGACTTTGCTTAATGCAAATTGATTCTGTAACAGTTTACTTTTCTGCACGGAAAGCTGATATAATTCAATATTTGCACGCAAATTGTCACTAATTTAATGTAATTACATATTATTGTCATAATCAAATCTCTACACATTATTATTGAAATATTTTAAGTTGGGAATTTCTTTGTTAGTTGTTGTTACACAATTTAAAAAAAACCGCTGTCTTGTCACCAATTTAATGAAATTACATGTTGTTGTCAAACCAAATTTATTATTTAAATATGAAAATTTCGTTGTGAGTTGTTGTTCCACAATTTGAAAAAACCCTTGTGAACGTTTTTATTTGTAATTATCGATCAACTGATATTTTTTTTGAATTACACAAAATAGCGTTCGATACACATGTTTACAGCACTCATTTACCTATTTTTACTCGCTCCGCTCGTCAAAATACATGGTAAATTCTTGCTGTAATAACCTCCATTTCACCACTTGTATTGAAATATACTATTGATGGCTTTAGATAATCAGAAGATGCGTGTGTTCTGGACGTTAAGGATGTAAGAAATTGTAGATCAGCAGAGTGGAATAAATGTTCAGTTTCAACCAGTTGTGAAATTCGTCGAAGAGCAAAAATGAAAGAGGTGCTTACTATGAGAATTATAAAATGAAATTCTATTTATTATTATGGCCATTGTATTTTCAAATTTGGTTTAAAAATCGGTAGAAAATCTGATACTAACCATTTCTTAATTTACTTTATGCAATTTTGTAGCTTAAAATTGATATTATGACACTCAAATTTGTCCTGTCAAAGTCGTTATTAAAGCAAAAGTGCTTTAAAGAATTTTTTCACGTGTGTTTTTTTCTTTATTATTAATGTGTGGCCTCCGAGAACGAAAACAATCAAATTAATATGTACGTCAGTTTTGCCATGTAGGGTTTAACTGTATTTGCGGATGGATTTGTGTGTTTTTAACTGTTTTACCGGATAGTTTAAACTTAACTTAGTACAAATTAGTAATAAATCAACTGTTTCCGGTCCTTTTAAATTTAAAACAATCCATTAACGGATAATATTTCCTATGTGAAAGAAAGAGAAGCAAGATATTGCTTTCTACATTTTCTCTTAGAATTAGAATAGGAAATGAAACCAATGTGAGCGAGATAAAAAATTTTATATTAATTTTTAGTACAACGAATGTTTTTTTAATTTTTGTGTCAATTTATTTAAAAATGCATAAAATTTTTGTATAAAACACGGCCGATAAGCATTATTAAGCACTCGGGATTTCTTTAAGGCACTCGCTATATAAAAAATTCCATTAAAGCACTCATATAAGTACCGCGGCAACAAGCCAAAAAGTTCGAGCTTTTTTCGAGTGTAAGAGGTAAAAAGCAGAATAAGGAAAAACTGACCATTGAATGGAATTGATTGTATGACATATACTTGTTTATAAATAACTTAATAAATTCCACGGATTCAGCTGCACTCAATTATATCGGGTTAGGGTTTTTAGCGAAAAGATCCGGGTTTTTACTTTAATATTTTGAAATTTTATACCAAAGCAAGTAACTTGTTTACAAACTGCATCAATAATTTAATTGCAACGAGTTTATTTCCACATCACATAAAGTTTCTAAACATCAAAGGAAATGAATGTGATACTTCTGTACTCGAAACTTATGAAAATTAAAAATAAACATGTCTAAACCGAACTTTGGTGTTTAAAGAAAGTTCTTATTTTTTGGGAATAGTTCTAATGGAAATACTCATTCATTAAATCTATTCCCAAAACTACAAAATAAATTTTAATAAATTTTAATAAATTATTTGTACCGTTATACATAATTGAGGTAAACAAGAACAAAAATAAGCACAAATACCATTTACAAGAACTATGTGTTACTGCACATGGCAAAAGTTTGAAACTTTTCAGACTAATTGGCCTTCTTTTGAAAGAACCATAAAAATGTCTTTACCACTGATACTTCATTATTATGTTGTTGATTGACAAGTCAATTTGATATTAGATATATGAGAAAATATGTACAGTAGAATCCGTTTAATATGGCTCCGCTTATAGTAACTAACCGCTTATTATGACGAATTACAGAACGATGGTTGGTTTACATATAAAAATATATAATCTACTTATATATTTACCCAAGAGAATATTGTAGTCCCAAAGACTGTCGCTTTGGGCATTTCGGCTTTATGACGTCAAAATTCTCTCTTCTCCTCTCATTCTAACTCATTCAAAATTCCCTCTTCTCTTCTCATTCTAAAATAAGAAAATGAAAAGACGAGAGACGTCCGTGACGTCACAATTGTCTCTTCTCATTCTAAC
>JXOV01014285.1:333-12492 GCA_001014945.1 Clogmia albipunctata
GTAGTTTAAGGGCAAAAATGGCGACCAAATTTTGACTATGAGACAAATTTGTTGGATAGTTTATGACATTTTTTTCACTAGTGAAATAAAAATTCAAAATATTCAGTGAGTGCCATAAAGTCAAACATTACGAAACTCAAATGGATATCGAAAAGCGTATGTTTCGATTCGGAAGCGCAAAATTTTCAAATTAATAAAAAGAAATCAGTAAACTCATTGTTGTAGCAGTCTTAATTTTAAATTTTAAATAAATGTATTTCAATCCAATACTCTATATTAATTAAAATTTAAATTGAATATTTATAATATAATATAATCTTTTTTCTTAAATCAAAGTTCATATTATTGAACTTGATTTGCAAAATATAAATTTTATTTCATCAGTTTTTATAAAGAAATGGTTTAAATTTTATGCCTCAATTTATAGATAAACAAAAAATTTAATTGACGTATAATTAGTAACACAAGTGTTTTAAAATTCAAATTAATTAAATTTTGATAAACTCAAACAAACATGCATTAAAATGTCACATCACTTATCAACGAATTGAACTCAAAAGTATCGTTAGTTAATTAATTTGTCTTGTAATAATTCGTACAATGTTAACTATTTTATATGTAAACATGTTATTTAACCGTTTGTAGTTTTCAATCTTGTTGTAAAAAGTAATTGAAGACAATGATATTCTTCAACCCTCTTTAGTCCTTATTATTAAGCACGAATTAGACAAAAGAAATATTTAACCCTTGCTCTCTATTTTATGTAACTAAAATGCTAAAATAGTTTATTAATGTTATTTGTAATAATAATTGAAATATATACTAAAAAATTTCTTTGTTTTCAATTTAAAAAACTATTTTTAACAAATCTTTTGTGCAATTCCGTATCGAAAAGTAGACTTTTCTTCACGCAAATTGGCTCTATGTCCGTTAACTAGTGCTGAAATAATTCAAAATTTGCACGCAAATTGTCTCCAATTTAATAAAATAACATATTGTTGCCAAAACCATTTTGTTGTGAGTATTGTCATCTCACTCTAATTAAAACACCGTCTTACTTGTACACATTGTGTCCACAATTGAAAAAAATACTACTGCGAACTGCTTAGGAACGTACGCCTAATGGAGCCAAACCCATTATCAAATAGATTGCTAAATTCATTCCGTTTTCTTATATACGTCTCATTTCCTTCGTTATTACCTGGTGAGAATTAAGGTTTAAATTTGTTTGGTTGTCAAGACGTCATTGAATTATTTTTAAATTTTACAAGATAAACACATATTGAACAATTATTGTTTAATAAATACAGTTTTCCAAGCACATCTGAATGTATATACATGTGTACATACTAGTACATATTTAAAAATCTTTACCTACATATCAAATCCTAGCTTTTATTGACCAATCGCTTAAAAGAGCCAATCGGTTAATAGGGCCAAATTATTCCGGTCCCAGAGTGGCCCTAAAAAAACGGCGTCCACTGTATTACGTTTTTTGCTTATATATTATTAAAAAATATTTATTGTCTTATTTTATACTACATACTTTTATTAAAATTAAAAAAACTTAAATTTTAATACACATAGGTAAGGGAAATATAATTAATCATACATTTATTTAAATATTTTACTTATAAGTTTTGACAATTATTTTAAAAAAAGATCAGAATAGCTTAAATTTGTGTATGTATTTAAATAATTGTTAGAATACTAAGTAAAATATTTCCCACACACTATATTCATTTATTTATTTATTTCCAGGAAATAAAGTTATTCTCAGAGGAGTAAGCGGAGATTTCAAATCTGGACAACTTTCGGCAATTATGGGTCCGTCTGGAGCCGGAAAGAGTTCTTTATTAAATGTTTTAGCAGGATATAAGTAAGAATATTAAAATAACCAAATATTCAATACGAAATTAAAATTCATTCAATTGATTGGTAGATGCCCAAATGTAACCGGAACTATCTCAATTAACGATCAGCCCAGAGACATGAAAGTCTTCCGAAGAATGTCCAGATACATAATGCAACAAGACGTCTATCAACCAATGCTTAGTGTTAAGGAAGCAATGATGGTTTCAGCGAATCTCAAGCTCGGCCAAACCTTATCAAAGGCAGAAAAAGAAGAAGTGGTAAGTTTTGTTAAATATTTTTTAAAATTTAAAGCGGAAGTTTTTAGATTGTTTTATTGATACAATAGTTCCAGAGGTGGTTTAGTTAACGAATTGAAAAATGTTGACAATATTTTTGTTGAAATAATATTCATTGAGGAACATATTCGTTCAAACATTCCAAAAGTATGTTGTATTTTATTTAACAATAGTCTAGTCTGGACTTAAGACAAATAAAACCTAAAGAATTCGAACTAGCTTCGTCAACACGTTATTAAACAACGAGTGGGAAGATGTATCGTAATCACACACGAGTTAAATTCTAGAAAACGAATGAAATGAGTTTTTAATGGTTTTTCCATCCAGTTTAAATTTATTTATACAATTCGCATATACTCGTACATTTATTTATTATTCAATTTAAAACTAAAGAATTTAGAGACAACCTTGTGTAAAATTAAAGTCGAAACACACAATCAATGAATTACTAATATAGCAGTGATAGAACTCATTAAAATATATTTAGAATTCAGAATCACAGCCTAATTTATTTTATTTTTACGGCAAGAAAAATATTCAAGCAAGTTATTGGGCAAATGAGCAAAGACTTTTTTTTAAATAAAAAGAGGGAGATAATTGTGCTACGCCCTGTACAACAATCACTGAAATTTTAGTAATATTTTTACACGAGTAGAATTAGATCAATAATTACAAATTAAAATTTTGTTAAAATTCAAATTTAAAGAAGAAAATCCGATAACTGCCGGTATTTTATTAAGGACATATCTTCCGGATCCAGTGTAGACAAAAAAGACAAAATTTCAATTTAAAATTCAATTAACTTTAAATCACTATTTGCCGAAATGTAAAATATAAATTTTTATTAGTTCCAAAAATTATAACTAGTTGGCGAACGTGTCGTTCTTTTTTATATGGGGCCCAAATTTATATGAAATTTACACAAAAACAAGGTAACAAGGTAACAAGATTAAAAAAGGGTTAATATAACATAGAAGTTAAACTTTTGAAATTGTAAAAATAAACATTTTTTTATCTTGGTGTAAATTTGTTGTAAATATTACGTCTTATTTCACACATTGTCGATAAGCGTTGTTAAACACACTACTTTTCTTTAAAATATCTAAGTTAATAGATATTGTGGTCTAAATAATAATTATGCTTTTTTGTTGCTTAAAATTGATATTATGATATTAAAATTTCTCTGTCAATGTCGTTATTATAGCAGAAGTACATTAAATAATTTATTATTTATTATTAAAGTGTGACCTTCACAAGGAAATTCATCAATTTATTTCAGTTTTAAATTAATATACTTTGAGCCTGGAGGTTTTACTGTTAAATATTGACGAACTTTGACGAACATTATCTCTCAGATTACAGTTATGGATTTTTATATTTAAAAATTCAGTTTCAAATCAATATTTTGTTATAAAATTGAAATATAAACATTAAGAACAACGTAAAGAAATAATAATATTATTTGGTAATTTCCAGACAATAATATAATACCCTTAAAGCAGTTAGTTTAAAACAAAGTTTGAAAGAGAGGTTGAAAGAGAGTTTCAGACAAGGCAAGCTGTTCTTTTTTGTATGAATTTAGCTTGCTGCCTTTCTAGGTGGCGCGCGTCAATTATTGAAAACTATTATCGAAATATTAGAATTTGTTCCGGAGAAATCAAAGGCGATTACCAAAAAGTTTCTCTAAATTTATGGATCGGTGCAATAAAATTAAAGTTGAACAAAATTGCGCAACCGTTACACTGGTTTCTTTGGTTTATTTGAATTTAAATTTAAATTTAGAATGTTCTATTCCTTTCCCGTAATACAATTGAAATATTTATAAGCAACAAAGGCAGGTATAGTGTGTGGAACAGAGTAAAATATATTTTTACGGAAATTCGAAGAATTTTTAAGATTTGAATGTAAATTTATTTTTAAAAAATTATAAATTTGGTACAAAACACGGTTGATAAGTATTTTTAATAATGCTTATCAACCGTGTTTAATCACTTGGGCTTACTTTAAGGCACTCGCTTCGCTCGTGGCTTAAAACAACCATTGTGTTAAATAATGTCCTTTCTTATCGTCGTTGTATAAACAATTTTAATTTGACCAAAAGTGTTTAAATTATTTGATTGATACAAATGTATTTGTTATGGACTTTAATTATTTGCACAATGTTTCATTGATATTATAAAAATGGTGTTGATAAACCTTTTAAACTATTAGATCGAATGTTGACGTTACCTTATTTAATTAATTGTTTGAAATTTTCAATATAAATTCAAATTCGAAACAATTAGACCATTATATATTTCATTTATTAATTGATTGATTGAAACAAATAATGTGTGAAAAAAGGAAACTCCAATTAAAATCCATCAATTGATTTACGTCAATTTATTTATTTATTTTATTTGACTATCAAATATAATATTAAAAATATAATATATATAATACGAAATAAACTTTTATGTGCGAATAAAAATTGAAATATTTTATTCGCACATAAAAGTCAATTTCGTATTGTTAAATATTTTTCACATGGTATTGATTATAGCTTCAATCCGCTTTGGAAATGCAAATATTGATTCGTTTAATAGTAATTGGAAGTGATGACGCTTTGCCAATTTTATTGGCAGAGACTTTTACGATTTCCTACGAATGCATTCACGTTGATTTATTTTATTCCTTTGCTCAATTTATTTCAATATTAATTTTCCTGATAATTAATATTCTTTCCAGATTTCTGAGATTCTCAGTTTATTGCGTTTGTCAAAGGCCAGCAACACGGTGGGTCATAAATTGTCTGGCGGGGAGAAGAAGCGTCTCTCAATCGCCCTGGAACTGGTCAACAATCCCCCTGTGATCTTCCTGGACGAGCCCACAACTGGATTAGACGACCTGTCCAGCTCCCAGTGCGTTGCTTTACTCAAAAGAATCGCCCAGGGAGGCAGAACTGTGATCTGCTCCATTCACACACCGTCAGCGAAAATGTTCGCCATGTTCGACCATGTCTACATTCTGGCCAGCGGACAATGCGTCTACCAGGGTGAAGCACACAACATCGTTCCTTACATGCAGTCCATCGGCCTTAATTGCCCATTAACTTATAACCCCGCCGATTTCGGTAAGTCTCAACTTTTGTAATTTATTCGCAAACAACGGAAAAATAGTTTGTGTTAAACTAAAAAGTTACAGAAATGCGCAATAGTTATTTGGTCATATGACTTGTCATACTTACACGTATATGACAGGGGTGACCAATCCTCTTGATAGTCTGGCGGATTTTTTAAGATGCAAAATTAAGTCGCAATTAAATACGTTAAAGTTTTTACTGGATCATTATTATATTTGAATATAAATTTAAGTACGATATAAAATAATAGAATCTATTGTATACAAAATATTAAAAAAGCATGTCCTTTTCTATTAAATCTGTTAAATTTCTTCTTAATAAAATTTCTTTAATAAAATGGATCTCCAAAAGTATTTAGTATTTCAAAATAACTATGCAGAATTACATTGAAACCTCCATTAAAATTGAAGAGTTATTGAACTTATGTACTAGATTTTGTTTTTCACACAGAAATAATAGTTATTTAATATTTATATAACAAGGTCGATAAGTTAAGTCATTATTAAATACAAAGGTTGTTTTAAGCCCCGAGCGAAGCGAGTGCTTTAAAGAGTGTTTAATAATGCTTATCGATCGTGTTTTATAGAAAATTTTATGGATTTTTAGATAAATTAACATAAAAATCTTAAAAATTCTCGAATTTCTGTAAAAATACATGGTACGGCCTCTATGACAAACCACAAGTAAATGTATTTCATGAGGTCTCCGATAGGTGGTTATTTTTAAGAAACACTAACAAAACACAGTTATGCGACGCCCTTCAAAACTGACGACCATATAAATTTAATTAATTTCTTTTACGGAGGTCACACTTTAATAATAAAGAAAAAGCCCACGTGCATTTAAGAATTCTTTAAAGCACTTGTGTTATAATATCGACTTTGACAGAGCAAAATTGAGTGTCATAATATCAATATTATGCAACAAAATTGCATATACACTCTTTTGTGGCTTTGAGGATTTTTATTCAACTATATTTGCAACTGTCAAAATGAAGACTTAATTTATAAATTTCAACAAAAACTTCTTCAGGTCTTTATACAGTTTTCCTTTCAAATCCTGTCGCCTTATATGTGTATGAACATTTTAAAAATAAATATATTGAAAATACTATAATAAAAGAAATATATATAGCAGCAGCTACTCAGGGGTTATGACCAGAGCTGATAGGTAGGGAGAGCTAGCGCTTTGCCAATTGCAAAAAATAATGAAAAATATCTGAAATTTTTTTGTTACAATATTTATATAAATGATACATTTTTTCTATCATTTATCAAGGGAACGGATCGTTCATTATTGTGTACTTCATATATTTTGAATTTTGAAAATTTGAAATATTAAAGCACTTGGCTCTCATGGCAGATTAAGAATTCCTTTTGTAAAAACGCGAATTTATAGAGTTTATTATTTTTTAATATTGCTATGAATTGAAAGAAACCCTGGTTTAAAATTGTTTCCATTTAATAATAAAATAATAAATAAATAAAATATTAAATATCCTTAAAATTTCTGAGATGGCCACTTGGAACTGTTTATTTTAAATACACTTCACTCTAGAACTATAACACTGATTTTTTCCTACAGAAATTGGGGTAAATTCCAAAAATATTGTTTTAATAAGGTTTTGTTAAAAAAAACAGGAATTTGAGGGTAAAATAAAGTGTTTATCTGGCATCTATTGCTTTGTAATTTTTTTTTATATATTGTTAATAATAATCATTATACTATTTATGCGATAATAAAATTTATACTATTTATCACCTTATTGTGTCAGCTTTGAAATTAATTTTACTTAATCTCTAAATATTGTTTCTTTTACTTCACGACTAGTTCTGTACTTTGAACCTTTACAACTTCTAAAGAGAATTCAGATTTTATAACATCGTAACTGATTAATTTACTTTCAATGTAAATAAATAAATTTATTTTCTTGTTTGCCTTTTATGTTTATTGATAAAAGAGACAAAATAAATATAAAATATTAAGTCAAGGATTTTATAGTAGATGTGGGGGTGCTGCTTGATTGCGGAGCTCTAGTTCTCGTTAGGATTTAGTAGAGTCTCCACACACCTTTTCCTACTATATTTATGCCCCGAGAATTGACAACTCACTTGTCTTCAACCTAGTGTTCAGAATAACTTCTTCTCCTTTGATATGGAGTTAGATGAAAGTGAACACTATAAAATAACTTATGTAAAAAGAAAGTTACATATATAGAATTTGTCAGAGAAATAAAAGTGTTTGCATTTAAAAACAATTAATATTAAATTTTATTATTTAAATTTTAACAATTTTGTTATATTTTTATATAATTTATTTATTTTTTCATTTAATTCATATACTAACTGTGAAGATTACTAACATCTACTCTTTCCTGAAAAGTGGCTAGACCTATACTGCCCTAGTGTGCGGTGTTGAATGGCGGGCCTAATAAACACTTTTATCCTATCCCATCATAAAACGCATAAAGAAAATTTTAACTATGACTGCAATTGTGAGAGGAAGGGAGAACTAGGGCGATATACGAGGAGGGTCGTATGGCTGTCAACCAAACACCTGTTGATGCGTTATCGTGCATCGTTACAATGATCTTATTCATATAGTTCATATATGAATAAAGCCTATAATCCCTGAGCGGGTTCTGCGCCCAACCTACCTTACCATAACAATTTTGTAGGGACAGAAAAAAGGAATTAGGAACTAAAGGGATGGATAAGACAATTCTACAATTATTTCTGTCCACTACAAATATGGAGATTAAAAAAGTCCATAAATAACACAAATTTTATATTCCTTTTAATTATATACAGCATGAGTTAGCTCTATAAACGCACCCTAATTCTTTTATCTCTGAAACCAGATGTCGCAGTCCAATTTTTAAACGATGTATGAGACGATGTGTTGGAAATTTATTGGTCTCTAAAATAGTATGGTTTTGATTAAATACGACGAGCGATTTGTTATCAAAAGCGGGTAATAGCCTAAAAACCCACTATTTCTGGAATTATTATCCGACATTATGACTTTATCTATTTTATTGTGTATGTCAATATTAGTATCCAGAGTTTTTTTTCGCAATTTGAAGTTCTTGCTACATCTGGTTCCAGAGATATCAAGAAATCATGGGTGCGTTTATAGAGTTAACACGCACTGTGTTTAAAGTTTTAAATGGAATCCAAACCCAGTTTGATCCTTGGATTTTTACTCGTATTTTATTATTATTGTGGATTTGGTTGGGCGTTTGGCTAAATATAATTTATTGTAATGAATAAATACTAGGATTAGAATTATATGTATCAAATAATATTTGGAAATGAATTTCTTTAATTCTTTTATGATTTTTGTATGTACAACCATTTTATAATTAATTCTATATTAATACAAATTTTCTGTCCATTACTGTAAGAAGTGTTAGGAGTAGACGATAACATTCCACACATGAGTGATATATTTAAGAAATTCCCATCTGCTTCTGTCATTAATTTGGTATTTTGTATTTGCGCAATTGAAAAAATGAGTAGCACTTGTGGCACGCTCTTTCGCGGTCTACATTATTAGAGTTGTTTGATTTGGAAATATTTTCTTACTTTAGTAATAATCCAAATTGAGAAACACGAATTTAAAATATGTAAATCTTAATAATCGTAAATACGGCGTAAAACTAATAAGTTCCAATTCCTTCATTTTCTAGTTATTGAAGTGTCCTGTGGAGAATATGGCTTTGAATTTGTGGACAAGATGGTTACGAGTGTGGAGAATGGAAAGTGCTTGAAATGGAAGCCAGATTCTGCGGAGAGGCTCAAGGACCTTGAACAGAACAAGGAGCTGCCGAGGAGAGAGTCTTTTATTCAGGAAATCGATCCGATCGCCTTGAAGAACCACACCAGCAATTGGGAACAGTTCAAAATCCTGCACAAAAGAATGACGATCCAGATGTGGCGTGATTCAACGTACCTTAAGCTTAGAATTTATATGCACATCCTGCTGGGACTTTTAATCGGGTTACTCTTCTGGAACATGGGAAACGATGCCTCCAAAACTCTCTACAATTTCGGATTCTGCTTCATGATCATCATCGCCTTCATGTACATTCCAATGATGCCTATCCTTCTCGAATGTGAGTGCATATCGTAATATAATATATCATGTTTTTCACTAGAAAGTTTTATTATTTTTACTGCCTGTTATTTAAAAATACCTATTTTACAACAAAATTGAGATAATTGTTCCAGAATCGTTTTTTGACAAAAAAAATTATTTTTGGGTTATTTTCAAATTATTATTCAAAAATTAATTATTGTTTAAATGAATTGTTGATCCTAATCGGGTGTTTCTTTTTTCGAATTGATCAAATAGAACTACAGCGAAATTAAGATTTATTTTATGAGTTTCCAATCAAAACGGAATTATATTATTAAGAATCTCAGGGCTTTATACTTTGAAAAGGTTTGTTGTGCTACAAGGGTTTAAAAAATTTAGTTATTAACGAGGATAAAACTACGAAATAGCAGTAAGGCGAGTTTTTAATATTTTTCAAGCTAAATTTCCAAAAACCAATTTAAAAAATATTCCCAATTATCAAGTTATCAGCATGATTCGGTTTGGTTAAATATAATCTGCTGCGGAAAAAATGGCGTCTAACTTTTGACGGTTGAGACATATTTGTTCTTAGATTATGACCGTAGAAAATATTCACCAGTAAAAACTGACAATTTAAATCCATATTTAAAGCCATATTTTTTGTTATTGGATTTCTAATAATCCAGAAACGATGAAAACTCATCTGCAGCTTTATTTTTCTTACCCGTCTGATCGTCAAACAGTCAATCCTTGTAGCACTGATTACTTTTTAAAGTAATTTTGTAAAAAATTTAATTGTTAAAAAATGTTAAAAATGTAAAAAGTTTCTAGTTAATCTTATGTTTCTGTTGAACGATAAGTCGTTACTCTTTTAATTTATTATTTTTTATATGTTTAATCTCAGATTTAAAACGCCAACGATTGATATTAACGATATTATTTGTAAAATGGTTTATTTAGTTAAAGATTATTTATTATATTTTTAACATATAAGTATTAAAATGAAAAGAATTATTTAATAAATCATAAAAATATTTTTAAGGTTTTATTACCGTATTTTCTCTATACTTATAAAAAATAGTTATACTTAGACATTTCCATTCTTTTCAAAAATCATTTTTTAAATCCAGTTACTATAAAAATATCTAAAATTAATCTAATTTCTTTTTTTTCCCAGTTCCAACTCAGGTACAGTTACTGAAGAGGGAGTACTTTAACAAATGGTACCGACTTGTACCTTACTATTCTGCGATGATCGTTGCCAAATTGCCAATTCAATTATCAATGGCGATGCTTTACATTTCGATCGTTTACTACTTCTCTGGACAGCCTTTGGAATGGTATCGAATCGGGATGTTCTACATTACCTGTGTCCTCGTCTCTTTAACGTCGGAGAGTTTCGGACTGTTGGTTTCTTCGCGACTGAGTATAGTGGTGAGTAAAAGAATATTAACATAATTGGCGCAGTCGCTCTGATCAATTTCTCTTTTTCAGAACGCTATGTTCGTGGGACCTGTTACAACTGTGCCAATGATGCTTTTGGCTGTTTATGGCATTGGATTTGGAAAGGGAGTTTTTATTCCAGGATATGTTCGCGCTCTGATGTCCGTCAGTTATTTGAGGTACGGTTTAGAGGGGATCATAGCAGCGATTTACCACTACGATCGAGCGGACATGATCTGTCCAGAGGAGGAAATCTACTGTCAATACAGAAATCCCAAATACTTGATGATCACAATGGGATTTGAAGACGTTAATTTTACATATTCCGTGCTGGCTCTAATCTTCTTCTACGTCCTCTTCAACGGTGCCGCTTTTTACCTGATCCGACAAAGGCTCTCTCTGAAACACAGCAGCCACGCCGCTGTCCAATACCTCACTCAATTCGTGAAACAGCACCTGAACTTTGCAGGAAACAGTTTTTGAACTGCAACGACAATCGATATTTATTGAGCTAAGGCCTAATGGGTTAATTTTACGTTTCGTGAGGCATCCAGACTAGACTAAGAATATTGTGATACATTCTCTATGTAAATAAAGTTTATATTTTTATAAAGATTGTTTTTTTTTATTTTCTTTACAATTAAGTAAAGAAATATTTACATTAACTATTAAATTTTTATCAAAAGATGTAAAACGACAAAGGCAAAAATTCTGAAACGTTATTTTTTATAAGAAAAGATACGGCCATGAACTTAATTAAAAATATCAGCATAATTTATTTATAGAATAATTATAAGCCAAAATTGAACAAATTAATCATTTTCTTTAGTGTCGAAGTGACTCGAAACCAGCGGTCTAATTCCAAAACTATGTAGGGACAATTATTAGGGAATTTATTAATCTTTATTTTGATATGGTTTGACTTAAATTTTTCGATAGTCATAATAGATGTTATTTTTTTAAATTTTTTAAAACTTTTTTATATTTGAATTTGAGATTACTCGTATCGTCACATTTTTTTTTGACATCACAAGGGCTGGGATTGAGGAGAAAGGTCTATTTTCATTGACGGGAGAGGGTTACATTAAGAAACTTCAATTTTGTTTAGAGTAGATCGTTGACGGACAGCTCTTGGTGTCCTCCCGTCAGATGCTTCGGGCGCCCGCTACATACGCCATTCAGAAGGGCTGCTAATATAACTCACGACGACTAAAGGTTAGGTCGTGGATCGTGTTTAATTCAAGGTCCCTCAGGAGTTGGTGAGTTCTAATGAACCGAGGTGCTCCAACCAGTGTTCTAATAATTTTAGGTGTTATTAAATATTAAAAATTTTATTCTATTTTGTCCATAGGCGTAGCAAGGGGT
>JXOV01014289.1:0-25139 GCA_001014945.1 Clogmia albipunctata
TTCCCTTGTATTAATAATAATAAATAAATAATAATTTACAACATATTCATATTATTTTTTTGTGGAAAAATGCATTAAACATTATTTATTTTCAACACTTTTAGAAAATAATTATATTTTTAATAGCATTAACTAACTTTCTAAAAATATAATAAATTATTCACACAATCGTATTCTCAATTAGCCTCGTAATATAATTACATAACGATTTCTAGAAATTATTGAAAAACTGAAGATATTGAATAAAAATAAATATTTTTTCTGGAATTCAATGAAATAGTATATTTCGATACAAGTGGTGAAATAGATGTTATTACAGCACGAGTTTACCATGTAAATGAGGTAAGTGAGTGCAGTTATAACCGATTTCACATGTGTATCGCTATTTTGTGTAAAATTCTGAAAAATTCAAGTTAAATTAATAATAAAACCGTTCACAGCGGTTTTTTCAAATTGCGCACTGTAACAGGGTGTGTATAAAAAAATCGAACCAACCGTATTTTCAAAATTTAACTGTCATACAAAAGAAATTTGTAAACAAATAAAACTCGTGGATTTGTTTATCAATATTTTTTTAAAGATGAATGCTTTGCCAAAAGTGTTAATCGACGAAATCGCCTTGGAGGGCTTAGAAGGAATAACTTTGCCAGGTAATGTTGTCAAATAGACTGTTTATCTAAAATAATGGAATAAAATTACAGATTTGTGGACCCGAGTAAAACATCGATTGGGAGGTGAATTCCACGAAGGCTCGAAAATATACAATGTGTGTCTTAACTTCCTAACAAAACAGCCATGTGAAAGGATTCAGTGTTTCAAGTTGAAGGATCCAAGATCATCACAAGAGGAAAAGATTGTGTATAAAATGATCGAAACGGGCGGGGTAAAGGGCTTGTCCAGTGACTTTGATTCTCGAAAGGAGATACCTATGAGTGAGTTGAATGGTAAAATTTATGAAGAAGTGAGTGAACTGTATGGCAATACATTGATATTTGTTGCCAGTCAAAAGGAGAGGAATGCGGTTTTATTTCCTGATTACCTTTCCGTTCCCACTGGCTGGATGTCAGTATCATCTTATTGCCTCCTGGAAAAGGTGGGTCAGTCCAGAGACAGTGGAATTACTACGAATAGCCTTCGAAAAGTAATTAGTGAATATTCAACGATGTTTCATTTCAAGAAAATGCTGATACGGAATGGTTTTTTAAAGGAATTCACTTTCAAAGAAAATAGAAAGAAAATAATTCGGGTCTTTTTACCGAAATATTTTAAACGACCTAAAAGTGACACTGAGGATTTGAGGAGATTTTTGGGATCGGAATGGAAGTTATATGACGCAGTTAAGGATTGGTATCAAAAAGAGCTGAAAAATGGAAATAAATCTTGGAAAGGATTTTTAAATAGTCCCTTATTTCAAAATGAATTTCAAGTCGAAACTCTACTGTATCGCCAACTATATCCAGATGCAACCTCCAATGAATATCTAACCAAGTCCGGAATTGAGAAGAAACTGAAGATCATTAGAGAGAAAGACAAGCCAACACTGGATAATGAGGATAAAGAATCGGACGATGACGACGACGATGATGAAGTGTTTTTGGACACATCTAAACAGTGGATAAAGATCGACGTCCGTTGTCAGTTTCTATCCGCTATAAAAGATTCTGGGAATAAAGGACTCTCTCAAGTTGATTTGAAGAAAACGTTTGGATTTTCGCATTTAATAGTACGAAACGCATTAAAAATCCTTAGCAGAGATAAGAAAATTAAATTCTATACTATTGAAAGAAGGAGACAGCGTATTAAAATGTTTGTTTTATATGATTGTGACCTTGAGAAAGTTCAGGAACCATTACCAATAGCAATGCAAAAAGAAAATGATATACAGCCTCCTCAAGTTATCGAACAACCAGATCTACTAGAGATGGAATTGGAAGAAAGATATCAAAAGATACACGTTAAAATTGAGAAACAACTATTCAAAGACCAGAAGCCAAAAGTAAGAGACCAAACTAAAAGACAAATCGATCGAATCAAATTAATATCCAAATTCATAAGTGATGAAGAATTTATTTCGGATATTTTTAGTATTGTCACATTTATAAAGACGGAGGAGAAGAAACTTGGCTATACGGACACGATTTGTCGGAAAACTGTAACGAAAAATTTGAGCATTTTAATCGAGTCGAACTTGATTGCAATTTATGACATCACATTAACAAATGATAATTTGGTTAAAACTTCTCGAGTTTGTTGCGATGTGAAGAAATGTGGTCCCAAAGATAATAGGTTTATATCGAATATTGAACAGCTTAAAATGGGAATGTTTGTTTTTAACGCCAATGAAGATGAAGAAGTGATAGAAGCACCTCCAAAAGATCCTTCATTTAAACCTTCACTAAAGGCACCCAAATTATTAAGGGCTTCTTCAATTCACAAGCTAATGTACTATATAAAGTATGGAATCAGTGGCAATGCAAAGCCTTTAAATAAAAACGATATTATCGATGACCATTGGCGGAATACACTTGCTGTTGATTATGACAGTATTCGAAAAGAACTACCTGCTATTTACTGTCATGACATTGGTTGGAAAACTTTTATTCCTCCATTGGATGAAGAATTAAAAAAAGACGGATTTCTCCAGCTTAAGGATTTCCTCATAAGAATTCCTTTATCTATTTTCATGGAAGTTTCGCCCCCTCTTTTCCACATCCCTAATTTACATCAATTTTTGGATCATCCAATTAAAAAATTCTACACCGTATATCAGCTTCCGAATGAGATAAAAGGTATACTGTTTTATAAAAACCTTTACATATACAATGTGTTGAGTACAATTGACAACTTGTGTCGCATTGGACTAGTTCGGATTGGACCGTTTAATGGGAAGTGGAAAAAGGAAATGTATTTTTATTTGAATAAAAAGGCAGAGATTTTGGATACCAAGGGCAGTTATTTGGAGAGCTCAATAGACCCAGATCAAGAATATGCTGAATTGAAAAATGAGTTTAATTCTATGGAAAAAGTTAATGAATATTGGGATTGTCTAAGAGATATTTGCCTAAAAACGAGTTTCACAACAAATAATGATAATGTAAAAAATGTGTCAATGCCGAATAATGCTTTGGATCCAATAACCTTTGATGAAGGTTTCTTATTAGACACTGGAATTCCACCGGGGGATCGAATCGGAGCTGCAGGACTTCACAGTGGCCTTCGGTGTCATCTTTCTCAATATTGGTCAAATAAGAAGATTAAAAAAGCAGCTGCTCCTTTAAAGAAAGGGGTTAAACAGTCCAAATATGACCACTTAAGAGCAATTGTGAAAAAAGTGGCAAACACTAAAATTCATCGAACGGGGATCAAGCCACGAGATGAAGTTGATCGATCGATTATTAAACCAAATCGGGTAGGTTGGACTGAGATGGAGGACAACGTTATTTTGCTATGTCAAGTTACAGCTGATTTATTGGAAATTGATTCAAGGAATAAAATGTTTCCCACTTACATGGTCATAATGCGAGATATTCTGCACTGGAGGTGCCTTTCTTTGGAAAAGACGAGCATGACTTGTCACAGACGTCTCAAAAATTTGACCACCAATAATGTGGTGACCGTTTCGAATCTAAAGGCGTGTCACGAGGAGCTAAAAAAAAACGAGGAAATCAAAATGAAATATGGACATGATTTTATCAAATCGTTAAGGCAGTTTTATATGGATAAAGATGAATTGCAGTCAGCTTTTAAGGTCCATTTCGTTAATTTGTATCGCCTTGTGTCCGCAAATTATTCCCATATTTCATCTACGGAAGTGACCAGAAATAAAATGTCATGTCTTCCTAATACTATTAAAGAATTGTGGGCAAAATTTAATAACATTAAAACTAAGGAGGAAAATGTGGTCAAATTAGAGACTGAAAATGACATCCATGTGACAACAATTTATAACTTAATTTACAGTTCCATGTGCTGTGCCCAAGATAAAGTTAACTATAACATGCAATTGTTTGATATTTACAAAAATTACCCGGATTTGGTCTTAGATGAAGCACTGAATCGAATCAGAATTGATGGCGTAGTATCGACTAATAGAACTAAAAAGCTAAGTGATACAGTCCTTCCGCATAGCCCCTATAATTTATCGAATATATATAGACTGCAACTAAAAACCGTGTTCGATTACCAGGTTTTCGATCTTATTTGGGAAAAGATTAAAATAATGCAGTCACAGAATATTAGTTTGAAGAACGTTGATAACAGTTTTTCGTTATTATTAGCTAGTATTCAAACTGAAAATAGTAAACGAATATTGATAAACTCCTCTTCTTCGGAAGATCAACAGAAATCAAAGGTTTTTACTAGAAACTTTTTGACCCGTCCCAAAGTTAGTTTCAAGGATGATATTGATATCAAAGAGTTTTGCTATACACCACTGGAGAAACTTCTAAAAATAAACCCAATCAACTATCACGTTGTTTGCTATATTAACAAAAGATCTAATAACGATGGCAAAAAGAAATTAAGTACCAACATAAAAGTTTCAGAGGATAATATTTGCGAACATGATTGTCTTATACCGAAGATAGAATATTTGGAGCGCTTTGAAGATTTAATCATGGCTTGTGAACTAATTCCATATCAAAAAGAAATCAAACAGGTTATCTCTAATATAGCTCCTCTGAAAACTATGTTTATCGAACAAAACAAAAAAGATTTAGGCTCTAAAAGGCCTAAACGACCATTGGACATTAATGGATTAATCCGAGAGATTAAAGAGAAATCAGAAGACTACTTAAATGACCTGTCTATTCGAATTGAATCAGGACTAGTTGAAAGAATCAATCCACATATTTCGAAAGAGGAAATAAAAGACAAATTATTAAAAATAAGTGTCTATAATCCTCCATCTAGAAATCTGATAAAAGAAGTACACGAGAAACCAGATTGGAGTAAAGTGGTCGATATTGCTGAGCAATATAAAATTGTTGGAGTGTCCTGTAAAGAATTGTTGATTCAATCAAACCTCACCAAAAATAAGTTGGAGGAAATTTTGAAGGCATTATTAGATTTGTCAGTTTTAATTATTTGCGGAATTGATGAGATAAAGTTGGTCCATTTCAATCACATCGAACCGTGGATTATCAAGTCTTATCACATCCTTCGGCTGGAACGAGAACAAATAGATCCTACAACCAATAAGCGGAAATTGTTGAACGATATTGAAGAAGCACCTCCTCACAAGACGGCAAAGTTGACAATCAGTGGAGAGGCTGTTTCAAAGCCCGCTGATTCTAGGGTTATATTTTTAAGACCATCGCCGTGGGTTAGAATATCAGGTACCATCAATCAAAGAGTTCTGGACAAATGGTTAGGAACGATTCTTCTTTACTTATACGAGAAAAGTGGATGCACAATGGCAAATTTAAACCAAAGATTCTACATGTCTGGTGTGCATTTGAGAATGCTGCTCGAAGTATTAGTGGATATGAAATGTATATCAGTAAAGAGATTCCAAACCCAGAAAGCCAACCTGTTCTCCACATTTAACACAACTGAAATTGGTAAATATTCGTTTACTTTTTAAATAAATATAGGCCATATGGTTTTCCAATAACAGGGTTTCATTTTAATATTTGTAAAATTCTAACTAAAATGAAAATTTGCAAACTTGTAGGTCCTTTGCATGCTTCGTTTCATTTTTTCACTTGATTGGCAAAGTACTTCATTGTCTACCGTTTTTCTTTTAAAAATACTAAATTTTTCAAATATTTAAATGAAATCTGTTATTAGAAAACCCTACATTAGCGTTATTATAAAATTGTGAAAATAATTGTTGTATTTTCTTCATTTCAGAATTTGGCAGTTTGTTGATGGATTCAGAGGAAGAACTGTTTTTGGAGCCAACTGTTGATTCGATGATACAATACACAACCACCATTGGAGACAAATCATACAAAACAGACTTTGTATAAGGATTCATTTTATTTTTAATCTGTACAGAAAACTTTAAATGATAATTAAAAATAAACCATTTTACTCTTAAAATTCAAAGTATCTGCTTCATTTACAAATCTAAATTTAAATCGTCGTGCTCGGATAAAATCAAGGAAACATCCTCAAAGGCGTCCAGGTTGTTTGACACAACAAATTCGATGGTATCGTCCATGTTGACCGTTTCGAGGTTTTCATTCTCCTCAAGGGTTGTCTCCACTGGTTCTTTGGATTCATCCAGTTTTTCGCCATCCATTGTCGTCATCAAATCGAGATTGTGAGCCGATTCATTGGTTGTGGTCGATGAATTGCCATTTTGGTGGTCGACAATTGGGACGGAAGCTATCTGATCTTCAATTGGGGTTTCATCCACTTCTTCGCATTCGATTTTTATCGAACACATTGGTGAAGAACTATTACCATTTCTATGAACAGATGAAGACTCGCCTTCGTCTTTCGATGCACTATCTTGGTCCTTAGCAAACCTGAAAGTTATTTAGTTTTGGTTAGTATAGATTTTAAATATTCAATGATTTGCTTACTTTTCTATAAGGTCACTTATTTTTGTGTGATATTTTTTGTTACGACTTAATTTCTCCTGCAATTCACTGTCTTCGTCGGCTGGGTCCTTTTCCGTTCCCACAAAATATGACACTGTTTCATAGAGGTCTGTTTTCCGCCGCTTTTGCAACAATTTCCCCACCTTAATAAAAGCATCCTGGGCTGTAAAAAAAATCAAATTTGATTCAGTTCAATTATAGTTTTGAAAATTATATTTTTTGCTCAGTGTAAAATTCAGACACAATTTTGTTTCCTAAACTGCACGATTGATTGTTTCAAGCCATTACCATAACAGAATTAGATTTTCATATTTTGAAGAGGATTATGTATTACTCGGGTTTAAGTCCGTTCTTCTAACGAGTCAAGAGATAGGAGCTCTTAGAGCGCGCGCAACTTTACGTGCAAATACACTCAAACAACTTTACACTTGCACAGAAGAGAAAAAGATTGAAAGAGGTTAATAATTTTCGCTTCTCTTTTTTTTAAATGGGACCACACTAGGTCGGGCCAGCACCGGGTGTCCCAGAGTGCTTAAACTTCAAAAATGACCCTTTGCGGCCGCTGTTAAATAGCTAAATTAAAGGACATTCTTTTTTTTTAGAAAAGGGGGTCGTTCGCTTTATCAAGTTTGTACCTCGGAAACAGTGGTAAACTCGAATTATGGTTCGTCTTTTACGTTCTCGTTGAAAAAGAGCTGGTTTTACACCTTTGTACAACAAATATTGTAACACTCACCAATCCTTTTAATTTCTTCGGCCATAAGCTGCATGGAATATTTGGAGTTGCAATGCTCTAAACATTTTTGCACGTCAAAATAATCCGGAAATGTGTTGGTGCGATTGACGAAAGCCTGTAAAGTTTTATTGAATTCTGGAAAGCTGGTACCATTAAATTTGATTGGCTTTCGCACAGACCTTTGGGCATGTTTACTCTCACCGCTAATATCACAGATTTTTTCATAAATCTGAAAAAAGTATTGTTTTGTAAGAATATTTCAACAATATTTGGATTAACTTACTTGACAAGCCCTCTTTTTGTAGCGTTCAGCCTTTAAATGGGCCGAGTTGATATCGTCATCAAAGTTTACTTCGGCTTCTTCAAGTTTTGCAATTCGCTTCTTAAGAACGTACAACGCTTTATTGAGTTTCCAAATCTGAGCGTCCTTTCTCGTGCTTCCTGTGCCTTTGGACTCTTCATTTTTTACGACAATGTCATTTGCTTTTCTCCTAGTCTTCAGCTCTTGTAAAATATTGGACAGTTTCAGATAGATTAGCTCAGGATTCTTTTGAATTTCATTTGTAATTGAAGAAACGGCCCGACAAAAGCTCTTTGAATTAACAAAGTCCGGATGAACCGCATGGTAGTAGACAATCAGCTTCTTGTTGATTAGTTTCTCCATGTCAGAGCTCCGGTCTATATTTCGACTGGTATCAATTAGTTTCAAAAAGGCGGGATTTATTGGCGCCTTTTCTGAACTCGAAGTCATTTGCTCCTCCTTTACAGAGGATGGATCTACAGCAGCCAAGTCGTCTTCACTATTATCGTCCAACAAAAATACATCATTTTTCTCGCACAATTTCAAAAGTCTGGTCTTTTTAAAGGAATTTATGGATGGTCCAGAATTTTGCTTTTTTGGCGAGGATTTTTTATTGTGAATGTCTTCGCTGTCCACTCCAAATTTGGTACGTTTAAGGTCTCTGGATACTTCGGTGGACAGCAGCTGAGGGGCAATTCTCTTAATAGTTTGTTGTGTTTTTGTAGCTTTGACTTCGTTCTTCTTGGTTTCAATCCCATCTTCAGTTGATTTGGTGGTATTCTGAAAAACAAGCACCTCATGTTTAAAAACAGGCTCAATACCACTCCGGCCACATTTCTTACTTCATCATCCGAAGAATCGAGTACAATTACTGACGACGACGCGATTTCCATTTTTAAAAGTGACAGAAGAAACTTGCCATTTTTGTTTACAAAACACAAAGAGGTAAATTTTTTTATTTAATACAATTAATCGGCTTGGCAGAAAGGCTTTGCTAAGGTATTTGGTGTGAGCTTTGTTTTTATTACTTTTATTTTTCTAGTAAGAGAATATGTATTTTCTTTATTTGTTATCATTTGGGTGCGTTATTTGACATTACTTTTGTTATTGCGATTTAGTACTAAAAGGCGCAAATTTCAAATATTGATAAATCTTTAATTTATATAATTACAATTTTACAGTAAAACCAGTCAATATAAATCCACCATTGGGACTTCTGTTGATGTCTGGATGAGTTCTATCAGGAAGCACCTGGTAAATTCTCATAAAATTTTCGTATATCCGAAGAGATGTTACGTTGAAATTTACGTTGGATTTTATTTCCGAATAACATTCGGTTAAGATTTCTCGATTCTGGCTGTAAACGACGATTGGAGAGCCAGGATTAACAAATGGCAACAGTGATTTCAGGATATTGAGGGGATGTTCTTTAGCTACAATAACTAAGGAATTAAGTTTCTTTGTTAAAAGATCGCACCCCTTCTCATTATCTACTTCCCACTGTTTTGGTGTCTTATCTGTTCCATTTTTCTCATCATTCAACTTAATTTTCTTTTCTTCAGGCTCAAGTACATCGGAAGAAACGTTCTGGTAAAATTTCCTCAGAACAGAATAAATATTCACTCCAACGAATTTTTCTTCAAATTCAGATGGAAAGTTCAACGCCATGTAGGCTTGTTTTTGGGGAATATTACCTGGGTGCATGTAAAGGAGTTTTCCACTTCCTTCTGTACCCATTTTGGATAAAAGAGCAGCAAATATAAGGCCATTCGTTCCTGATTCGTATAAAAGAACATTGCTTGAACTGCATACATTGGAATAAGTCAATATTTGGGACAAAGTATCCATTCTGATGCCCGAAATCTTATCTGGATCTTGCCTATAGTAGATTTCAGCAATTAATCGCAGAGTCGGCTTTCGAATTTGGATGTACTCAAAGTACTTTTTCTCCTTCTTTCGCAAATATTTTTCCTGAGAAAACTCGGTTTTAGAAGCAAAAGTCTGAGAGTTTCCAATAATTTCATTTACTATTTCGGTAGAAGACTTTCCATTATCCCTTAGGGACGCTATCTCAGCAGCTGTCAACATTTGAGATTGTCCATCGTCCACAATGTTCCTATTGTCCTCGCCACTTTCTTTAACCGACAATTCGTCTGTTATTTCCATCCGGAAATCGGAACACGGTTCTAGTCCGTACGTCTTCTTTCTTCCTGAGCCCTCCAGAAACATTTTGAATGTCGTAAAGTAGTTCTCCCCTTCAATATCCGCCAAGCTGATCAAATCCTTTCCCATGCTGACTGTGTTCTTGTTGAATTTGTGCAGTTTTGTGTACTTCTGACGCTGTATAATAACGTAGTCACCCACTTTGATCTTATCTGATGCCGACTCCATGATAGTTTCTGAAAATAAAGAATTTTATTAAGTAAAAAATGGAAATTTGTTAAAAGAGCATGTTTACCGGTTGTTATTTACGCACGAAAAAATTTCGAAAACAACAACTCTATTTTCGAATATTATGCTGTACTAAATTTCTTTCACTGTCAATGTGACATTTTAGGAAAAATATTTTGGTTTTTTGGGAAAACTCTGTCTTTTCCATTATAGTGATTGAGAACAGTGGTATGCGGTTTTGAAAGGATGGACGATAATCTGTGGTTAGTATGGAATAAGATCAATGTGCGTAGTTAGTGGAACAGTGCTTTTTGGACGTGGATGGATTCCTTCTTGTCGTCACTCTCTGTTTATTTTGATAATGAATGAGTAATAGTTTTACATGGCTGATAATTGCACCTTTTATATTCTATCTCTCTACATTACCTTTAATGACATTATTGCTCATAATTTGTATCATAATCTAATCAATGCTTATTTTCTTCTACACAGGTTAATCGAATTGGAGTCAGCTCTTTTGGACGACTATCCCACAGTCAATGAAATCTTTTCAATATGTCGTGGCAAAAGTATTCCAGAGTCTTTAAGACCAGGTAAGGGATTGTCTTACGAAGGCTTGTTATAGAACAAATGAAGAAGAATTGAAATTTGTTTTAAAATATTTGTTTACGAATGTCTTTTAAAGAGCATATAATCATTATTTTCATCCAATTTCCACATAGATGTATGGCAGATATGCTTGGACGTTCGGCACAGGCCGGATCAGATGGCGAATTTCAGTGAAATATTCGATTTGCCCTTCCAAAGAGAATTAAGGACGGATTGTAAAGATATAGTGGAGAAACTGGGGAATGAAGATGAGGACAAAGTGAGCGTTGTGTCCGATTTGGAGTCGATTCTAACATTTTACTGCAAGTCTCGAAATATAAAATACGAACCGAAAAATGGATGGATAGAACTCCTTTTACCGCTATTGGCTTTAAAATTGAAACGTTCCGATACTTTTAACCTGTTTGAGTCCATTAGAGATACATATATTCCAAAGGGATGTGAAAGGAAGGGGAATGTTTTCCATTTATTCCGGCTCTTAATTCAGTACCATGATCCTGAGTTGTGCTCTATGCTGGACACCAAAAAGATTAGCCCGGATCTGTATTCCATTTCCTGGTTTCAGAGTCTTTTTGCTGCAACTTGTCACTTGCCCGTCGTACTTTCAATGTGGGATCTGTATTTTCAGCAGGCGGATCCCTTTCTTATCTTCTTCCTCGCCTTAACAATGTTGATTAATGGGCGGGAACAAATTCTGACTATGAAAGATGATGAAAAGGAGAAGATTGTCGAAGCTTTGACCAATATGCCGTGCGCTTTGGAGCAGGACGATGTGATGGACTTTTGTTCACTGGCCCAGTACTATAACAACAGAACGCCGAGCTCTTTCAAAACGGACCTCTTGAAAATTCTCTTTGGAATGGAGCAGCCGAATGAGAGCAGAAATGTGGACCCGATCGTCGCGCAGGCCTTAACACTTCCAGTATCCGTCTACGAACTTGTCGACAACACCACAATGGAGAGTCACAATCCAGACGGAGTCAAATTCTTCCTAGTTGATTGCCGTCCTGCTGATCAGTATAATTCCGGTCATCTCAGTACAGCATTCCATCTGGATAGCAGCTTGATGCTCCAAGACAGGGCTGCTTTCAATACGGCCATTCAAGGTAAATAACTGTGTTGTCGTTAATAAGAAAGCATTTAGATTAGAGTTAGTATTTAAATTGTATTAGGGTCGTAAAATTTAAAATAAAAATTAACTATGGTTTATATTTCCCAGGTCTTCTACGGGCTCAAAAACAAGCCATTGAAGCACATTCCAATGCCGGCGGCGAACATTTATGCTTCATGGGTTCTGGAAGAGTGGAGGAAGATCAATATATGCACATGGTAGTTGCGTCATTCCTTCAGAAAAACACCCAATTCGTCTCATTGCTGACTGGTGGCTTTGCGGCAATTCATGATTACTTTGGTGATCATATGACTGATTGTCTCGAAGACCACAACTCTCAAAAGTGTTTGGTCTGTTCGGCCAACCGCAGAAACAACAATGTCCACACGGATAATAAAGAAACAGAGAGTACCATTAAGCGGTCGGAATCGAAGCCAAATTTGGACCTATTTTCAAAAATAAGCGACACTTTAAAATTGAAGTCGGCAGAAGTGAAGGACAAACTATTCGATTACATTGTGAATCCTACACCAGACCCAAATCAACCTGTGGAAAAGCATGTGTTACCAGCAGAAAGAAATACAGGTGAGTGTTCTGAACCACTGATTAATTTAATTTAATAAAAATTAAAAAAAAATGATTTGATTTATAATTTTGAATATATTCTTATTTTGCTCCTTTTGAAATTCTAATAATTTACGTACAGAACTTATTGTTTCAGGCAAGAGGTACAGGAGTGCAAATACAGCGGTATTTAGCATAGATGACGATGTGGCGGATTCTTTCCTTCCTGGGTTTAGTCTGGATGGTCTGTTGAATGTGACGACGCCGACAAACAACCAAAACAGTAATATTCCGAGTGAGGATGAATTTGTTCAATTGCCGGCTTATTTGAAACAGCCCGAAGTAATCAATAGTTTTAAATGCCAAGAGGTCCATATGAACGGGTCGATGTACGACAGCTATTTGATTTTGACAAAGACGAAACTGGTCGTATTGAGGGAGTTGCCCGGAGGAAAACGGGGCCAGATAATTGCTCGTCGAGCCCTGTCCACAATTGTGAAAATTACGGCCAAACGACGTCACAAAGATTTAATCACATTCAAGTATGGAGTTCCAGATTCCGAAAATATAATCATTACCGACATGGATCGGTTTCTGATTCAAAACGCAAGTCAAGCCACGTCCATTATCTCCAAACACATTGTCCAACAGATGGAGGATAAAAATATGATTTAGGAGGATAGTCAATAGTGGACAAATATTTATTTAAATCACTTCCTTTTCTGTTGTTATATTGTTATTTGTTTTGTTTTACTTACAGTATGTTTACCTCCCCTACTTTGAGCAGTAGATGAATTTTAAAAGTGTAATCAATAAAAATTATGTGAATATATAGTGAAAGTGCTTTTTATTTAAATGTTATTTAATGTTGGCCGTTTTTGATAATTATTCAATTGGTTTCAAATGATGAAAAGTATTTCTAGTTATTTTTGGCGCCAAAGTCATCTGACCACTCATTTGAAAATAATAATATTGGATTACAACAACAATTGAAAAGGAAATTAATTAATGACCTAGGCACCATATGAGCTAACCGTTATATGGTAAAATTTGAAAAGATGTTTACGTCAATTTTAAAATTATAATAATAATACTATTATAGTTTTTTATAAAATTTGTTTTGGCATTTTTGGGGTTTTTTTTATCGAACTTTTGATCGAAATATCAATTAAAAGCATTAATATCCATCATGTTTAGTTGATCTTTAATAATTATCTCCGCGTTCAATTGGAAGTAGTGATTTTAGTGAAGATTTAAAAATTGTGATTCTTGGTGCCAATACTCAAAGTTTGTTTAGTTAATTTTAAAATTATAGAAGTGGAAACTAATCTTAATAGAGGTAAGAGTGTTATTTTGTGTGTTTGAATATCAGTTTGATTTATAAAGGCATTAAATTTAGCATTTTACTTCCGCACCTGCCGACGTTGAATTAGATTGAAGAATTTTCATGAAAGTTTTTTTATAGGTTTGGTTATCTATAAACAACACTAGTATTCAAAGATCAAGTAGAATTAAGTTTATGGTTCATTATTTATTACAATTTTTAACTAAAGTAAACGACCCAAAACGAATTTGAGGAAGCGAATTAGGTACCTCTAAACAACTGCCGGTTTTTTTGGGCCTTTTCAGTAAAACCAGCCACAAAGAAACGAAGCAAAATAGGGAAATAGTCAATCAAGCTTTGTTGTTTTTGTCTGTTGCAATTTTGTTGGTTTCTCGTATGGTCTCTCTTTGGTACCATTTTTGAAATCCCGTTTTTCACAGTCAAAGAGCAAAGAACAAAGGACTTTAGTTGTTCCGCCACATAATAACACAGAGAGACGGCAGATTTCCAGTAAATTTCATGTCTGGTCCAAACTGGTTGTTTGTGATTGATGTTTTTGTTGCGATTTCGCAGTTTGACTAATCCTCCTCTTCATTTTCACCTTGTTGGTTCCGTTTCTTGTGAATCACTCACATATACTATACCCGAAAAATACTGGTTTTATTCGCCCGCCGATCTTTCGTAGTGTGTCGAGACAAATCAGCTGACTCTCCAAAAGGTACTACACCCTTGCCTCGCTGTTTTCAGCTTTCTTTTCAATAATTTTAAACAGCATTTTTTTCGAATAAAATGTCAATTTTGTTGTTGCAAAATTCAACGCCAATAATTTAAGTAAAAAATGAGATTAGCGCAAAGATTGATCGTTGGTGTTAGTAGTATATATAGTATCTTTATTTATTCCATTTTTGCAGCTAACAATACATTTACCACATACATTTATTTACCTGTGCAAATTCGACACAACTGTAATTTATTAGAAAAATAATTGAAATAAACAGTTCTCCCCAGAGTACATAGCAAAACCTTTGTCGATGCTGGTAGTGCAAGCGATTAAAATCAAAATCGATACAAATTCGCTATTAATTGTGTTTTTGGTAAACCGCATGGTAATTATGCCTTTGACCTCCACTAGATACACCAGTAAAAATTAAGACTCGAAACTTAAAAAGTTAAAATAATTATCTTAGACGTAGGTATTTTCGCAATAATTAGCTTCATTACCTTATTCCTATTTGTCGACAAACATTGATGAAGGAATAAATAAGTACTATAAATTTGCAAAAAATTACAAAAAAAACTAACATTAGCCAAATTATAAATCAAATCCTTACTCTACTAACTGTCCGTCTATATAACATAAAACATATTCCTTATACTGTGTTTGATTTTTACTGCCCTCGTGAGCGGTGGCCGAACAGCGAGTCGTTTGCACATATATCCAATCCAATACCGTACATAAAACAATAGGTAGGGACAACATTTACGTGAGGAGGAGGCGATGGGCGGCACCCATCACTCCAAGAAATCACCATGGTTCATCAGACCGGTGATCATTCATATGTATTTATACATATGAGTGAGGACTATAACTCTTGATGGGTTGTTTGGTCCAATCTTACATACGCATGATTTAAAATACTCGCCACTAGTGTTTTTAGTAAATTTGACAAAATTTTATAATTGGAACTGTCCACTTTTAATTTATTTTAATATTAATTTATTCTAAATGCAGAGAGTTTTGGATAAAACACGGTCGATAAGCATTACTAAACATATGTTTCTTGATTTATTTTTTTATTTTGCTATGAGTTTTATTAATACAAGTGAAAGTGCACAAAAATTTGGAGTATCCTTAATCAAACATCTAGAGCAATTTATGGCGTCTTCATGAAGCCCATTTGTTCATAAGGAAGTTGCATCTTCCATGGCCTGTACGAAGACGGTTCAAACTACACCAGGCCTTACGGGGTAGTTGAAGTTCCGACTTGACATCTTTACCAAATTCAAAGAATGGTGATTGAAGTCCTTTACTGTCCCATTCTCCAATCCAAACTGCTTTATCACCAAAACCGTCTTCATAATTAAAACTCGCATCGCTCGTGATTTTTTAAACCTTTTGTATTATAATCTTATCTACCTTGTTGTATACATTAAAAGCCCATTATTCGCGGAGGAAACGTAGGGCTATGAACTTTTATTTATTATATTTCTACCATATTAATTGATTATCGATCGTACAGTTGAGTCGTTGTCTTTAAATGAGCGTGTCAATCATGGATGCAACCATAAACAATAAAGAATATCAATTTTTACTTTAAGCTGTTACAGATTTTTTATGCCGCGAATAAGAATACTCGTAAATGTATTGAACGTTAAATTATATTAAAATAATCAATGTGATATTAAATTCTAAATATTTAATCGTAAAACTGTTTTTAAAAATTTGCATTAAAATTGGCTTGAATTTAAAATCTGACATTTAAAAATATTGCATAGTAAATTTTTATTATGTGATCAATGGCTAGTGACCTTGATCTTTAACCACGTTCTGTACATCTAAAGGCGTAGGAGTGCCTGCTAGGTAAATTGGGTCAATGCATAGATTTTATATGGAAAAATGAATATGAGATTTATATTATTTAATATTCGCAATGACTTGTTGGAAGATCAATCTATCTAAAATTGATTTTGCATGACAAATTTCACGGCCATGTGATATATTGTTTTGATTTTGAATAACATCGTATGTCACAAACTTAATTGATCAATTAGACTTATGAATGAGTTTAGTATTGATTGGCCCCTCTCAAAAGGATCATCATTGTAGAATTTTCTTATTAGTCAGTGATTTTGCTACGAGTAGTAAAATTAGGGCAGTAATTTTGTTACCAGGCCGTCGTTCTACGATATTATATAATTAATTTGCCGGCATTTTTTTCATATTTATTTTCATTGGTAAATAAATTTGGTTCGACAGTTCATCGCATTATTTAACGGTTTCTGTCTGAGACACAGTGCGGGCGCGGACTTTTTTAATTGGTTCGTGGAAAAGTGATCGCTCGCTGACTCGAAGCCATGTAGATAAAACTAGTGATTATTGTGCTTGTTAGAAATGCGGATTTGTTTCTAATCAGATTTAGTTTTGTGTGTACTTTTTGCCAATGGAATCATATTTGCTGACAAAAAACTGATTTCATTGCCGTAGTAACGCGATCTGTTATGAAATCGGTTTTTGCTCCCCGCAAAGCTACAGTTTGGTTTAAGAGACCACGCACGGTTATTATATTTATTTTATTTATATTTTATTAAGTCGCTTTTAGTACGTTATTTAGTAGAATTTCAGTTTCGAAAACGTAAATCGTTTTTTATATAATATAAAAAAAAGTTTTAATTTGATTACTTAAAGCACTTAATATGTAAATTTTACCAATAACTATTTTCCAAAAATGAGTAATTGATAATTTTATTTTTTTTAAATATAACATTCGTTACCAGTCCAGTTCTAGCCAAGTGGTTTTTCGAGTTATCAAGTGATTAGTACCATGAACAAATGATTCAGGCAGGAAACAGAACACACATACTACGAACAAGACCATCCATTTCATCATTTTCTTCAGTATCCATTTTGCAATGGTAACCAAATACTATCATAAAGATTTGGTTATATCCTCGATTCCAGGCTTTAAAATCTGCATGTCGAACAATTAGAATAAACGACTGTAGTTGTTCGAGAATTGATTTATTTAAAATTTAAAAAAATTCAAATTGTTCTTTGTAGTGCAAGGATATAAAAGTTAGTTAAATTTTAAATCAATTCGAAGAGAGACATTTCCAAATTTAAACTTGATTTACAAAATTTGTATTTGACAATATCGATTGCATGTCGGTTTGGATAAAAGGGAATAAAACACCACAAATACAAAACTCAAATTTATGAACAGACTTTTCGTTATTAGATTGTATAGATTAAAAAATATAATTTTGAAATTGACTTTTATTCAATGCCAAGGTCTGACAAACCCAACTGTTTAACGCCACTTTCTGCAATGAACGAACATTAGTATTATTTTTTGGTTATCGGCGATTTTGTTGTTGTTCTGGAAGCCGAGAATCAAACAAAGCGACGACGGTCAGTTAGACAGACCAATTTCAGTATAGTTGTCCATTTGTTCGGTCTTCATTTGTGATCTTCTTTACTTTGTTATTGCTCATCACCTGGTGGTTGCTGGATATTTCCTAGATAATAATTTTGATCAATTTGTCGTTATCTCGTTAATTGTTGGACTCAATTTAAGTGTCAACAATCTGTAGATTATGTAGTGAGTTTTTAATCCGAGGGGACTTTTTAGAGTGACATTTTGTTGTGGTTATCAAGGAACAATACTAATTCCAGTTGATGTGTTTGTGTGTTTAAAAAAGCAGATAACAACAGATTCGGTCCAACGATAGAAAGCCCCGTCCAAATTTGCAGAAAATGAAATCGGAACCGTCGTCGGAGTGTTTGTTTGCGGCCGCGAAAATCGGAGGAGGTGCATTTAACAACAGTGGGTCAGAATGGGAGGACAATGTCGTCTTTGACGAGGATGATCCAGACTTTCCCAGTGGCGGCGGTGGTGGTCCCGTCCTGTTAAATGCTCGCCATCAAGGAGCTGTTGCGACTGCGACGACTGTCCTTAACTCGGTCCTGTTTAAAGGTGAGTCGAGTTTCGCAAATTTTCCGTAATTTCAATTCAATTTGATTGACCTTTGGCCCAATTAACATTTAATTTAAATGCTCATTAGAATGATTTGCATATATGCAAAGAGACACTTTGACTTGACTTAATTGTGGATGGATTCCAATTTATTCTATCGTATCAAGTTTAAAATCAGCATTTTCACAACTACCAAATGATATAGTCTTTTAGTTGCTGTCACAAAGGCTATGACAACGAAACGACTCAGCTCCAAATAAAATTTTTGCACTTCCAATCACTATTCTTCAACCCGGTAAATAATCGTAATTCGCCATTATTTTGCAATTCACTTATTTGGTTTTGTATGTGTCGAATGGAAACGTATTTTATCTGTGTTTGTGGTTGAATTTGTTATCAGTTTCATCGATATTGTCTTATTGTATTGACAAATAACAGAATTTTTAAGTGAAATGGGAAATTAATTTTCGTGTCCTTTGTAAATATTTGCTTCAATAACAAATATTTGTTTTTGTAGCTAAAGTTTTACTATAGGTGTTGTTTAAACTAAGGATTTTTTTATTTAGTAATGAAATGTATTGATTGATTATTCTTTAAGGTTATAAATATGTATTTAACCTATTATCAGAATATTGTCTTCAATTTGATGCTATTAAAATACTGGGTACTGGTGGGTTTACAGTTGATAGACAGAGGCATGTTAATTACCACTCTTAACAGAAACCTGACTAGACAAAGGTGATACAGTGCATTTTCATGCATTTTTTTTATCAAGAAATAGGTGTTTTGTTGACCCTGAAATTCTCTGTAAAAGTTTTCTATAAATATTGTGACATAAATAGTTCACATTGCCGCTTATAGATGATTTGTTTACAATATTTATTAATAATTATTTGGAGTGGTCACCTTTGTCGATGGATAATTATAGGAAAGCATTTTGCATAATGCATGATTCATGTTTCATTAACATGAGTATTAATTATATAATTTACGGTTCTGTCCCAGTTACAAGTAGCTGAACAATATTTCAGACATAGGGTTAAAATGTTTTTAATTAAAATTTTGATCGATATAAATTTATTATTTTAATTTAACCAGTATTTATATCTGCATCATCGGTTTTTCCGTAATAGTATTTCGTCTATTGATGTAAAGCATTTTTTTTCTAATTTATCTTTACATAAGAATAATTTATATAAAGTTATTTATACAAAGTCAATAAGTGGAATATTATTATAAGTTAGGGTTTTTTTAAAGTCGACCACAAAAAAAGATATGTAAGTTATATTGGGTTATTATATTTAAATAAATTAACAAGAAATTCTATTCATTAAAAAAAAATACAGCTCTATAACAATAATTTTGGTTTCTTTTTATTTTTTATTAAACTTTTGCAATCATTTACTGTACAAAATTGCGAGAATATATTCTTTATCTTTTCTTTGTAGTTTGGTTGCCATTTCCTGCAATCATTTATTTAACAAAGGAATCAGATTGGTTCCTTTTCCTTTAATGTTTGGTTATTTTTAAGCCATAGTTGAGCACTAGAATATGAAAATGACCTCAATATATTTTTATACTAATTGTCGCAAAACATTTATAAAACACAAGTGCGTTCAAAGCTGTAATACTTTAAAAACGTCTTTGATAGAAAAAAAATTACAGTATAATCAATTTTGTGAAACCAAACTAGATAAATAGTATTTTATTCACAATTTTCAGGCTAACAACCATATTAATTTTGTAATGTTATTTTTTGTGAATAAAGTCAATTCAATATTGTCCCACTGACTCAATTCTCTTATTCATTTAATTTTATATTGAAATACATTAAAAGATTTGAATACAAATGTATATGGTTTTAGCAAGTGACTGGTAAAATCACATAAGTTAAGTCAGTTCTCAAGAAACCGTTAATTGACTGATCAGAAGCCTTGCTCGTCAATAGCTCGCAAATTCGTAATAATTGTTATTGTTTTCGGGTAAAATTTTTATTTACTGATTTATTGCACAACTTTAAAATCCATTGCTTATTGGTTGGATAGTATTTAACTTAAAAAAATATAAATCTGTTGACAATATTTGTTAAAATTTTGAATCGATCATGTGAATTAAGTACTAAAATCTATTTCCACTTTCGAATACGTCATTTGTCAACATTGGCAAAAAATTACATCTACCGAGTTTTGACTAAAATAACTAAAGTCGTGGGGTTTTCTTTTATTTACGTATTAGTTACATTCTTGGGAAGGATCAACAAGATTTTGATAAATGTATTTTTTTCGATGACATAAACTGGAATTCGTTTTATGGTATCAATTATTGCAGATTTGTAGATAAGTTTTTTTTGGTACTTGCAATTGTGTTTACTTCGAAAACACGTTAAAGGGTGCACTTTTAGTAAAATGATCTTTATTTGAAAGATTGTTTGAAAAAGTATTATTCCAGAACAGATTTGATTAGGGTAGTATATTCTCGTGGAAATAAGCATTGGAAATGTTATAAAAATTTTGAAATAAATCTCTTTGAATTGTGAAATTGCAATTAAACTTTTATGCATTTTTGTTGCTTAAAACTGATATTATGACATTCAAATTTGCTCTGTTAAAGTCGTTATTATAGCACAAGTGCTATAATAATGTGACCTCAGTTAAAGTAAACCAACAATTTATAAGAATTTTTCTGTTAATTTATTTAAAAATGCATAAAATTTTGTATAAAACATGGTCGATAAGCATTATTAAACACTCGGGCCTTCATTACGGCACTCGTTTCGCTCGTGGCTTAAAACAACCCTTATGTTTAATAATACCTTATCTTATCGACCTTGTTGTATAAATATCTATTATAATAGTTAATAATTAAACCAGGTCGATAAGATATTGCATGATTGAAATAAAAATTTTCCCTTTCAATTGCTGTAAGGAACATGGGGGGTCGCAACCTCAACCAACGGGTTTTGCGACATTTCGGTGACTATTTGTTTTCAGTGTATTATTAGTCAATTAATAGCACCTAGACCAGTTGAAAAAGGACCCAGTCAATCCTATCCGCCCAGGGATCGAACGCTTGACTCCGAAGAGGCAGCCGGATGCGTTAACACATCGACCACGAGACAGATGATTGAAAACCAGGATTTTATTAAGTCCCGTGTGCTTGATAAATTTTCATCCACGGTGTTTTATACAAGACTTTTTGCATTTTAATTTTATACTATTTAAAGCTTTTTCAAATGTGGTTATTACAGTAAGCACTTAAATACGATATTATTACTTTACTATTATTGACTACTTTACTATTAACTCACTAGTATTTTTACTTTCAAGATGATTTTGAAGACAATTTTATTTCTTTGAATTGTAAAATTTAGATTATAGCATTTTTAAATTAAATATAGGTACTCGTATCAACATTTACATTTATACGATGTTTAATAGGATCTTAACCGTCAATAATTTTATGATAACTGTAACAGTAAATATTTTGCACGAGTTTTCATCTGAGCTATAATTTTGTTTAAATGACGATAAATTCAGTCACCACCTGGCTGATATTTGCGCTGGAATGTTGTTGCTATAAGAGTCGGTTTGGTCGGGTGATAAGCGAGAGGAGAGAGATGTTTTTTGTTGTTGGTGTATATAATAATATAAATAAAAATACGATTGGGCTGACGACAAGCGTCAGTTTCGTCTTCTCTACAGTTTTAAAGTCAGCAGTCAGGAGCATGTTCGGGCTATTATTGTACGCACGCATTAAAACTGACCAGTCTAGTTTCCCCAGTTTTTATTAAACGAAATGTAGTTATAAATTAATTGTTCTGGTACTTGGTATTTATTGTTCAAATTTAGCATGTAAATCTCTTGTTTTGATGAAGAAAATTGCACACAAACTGTAAAACTTTATTAGTCTATAATAGTTTTGCACATAACATATGTTTGATAAAATTTTCAGAATTTCGATTACATTGAATAAATTTCCCGTTAGTTATGACTTATAGCTAAAATATAAATAATATATTAAAAAACCGCTTACGAAATCAAGGTCAACAAGTGTTGATTTAATTTTAAATATACTCGTATCTACTTTCGTTTTCTATTTTTGAGTCATTTGAAGATTTTTATTTTTTTTATATTAATATCGTTTTGTTATATATTTTTCATTTTTATTTTTTACTGCTGAGTTCTTCTTGAAAACGTATTATCGTTATATTTTTTAAATTGTTATATATTTACAGAAACTGTATATAACTAACGGAAATGATTAAATTTGTTCTTTTTTAAAGAAAAACTGTTTTAAACCAATTTTAACTTGGAAAATTTTATAATAATTTTTTGTTAAAAATGCCATAATAATTTAGAATTCAATCTTTAAACTTAATTTTTGTTGTTATTTAGTAAAGTAGTAAACAACAAGAAATGTGTTTTGTTTAACATAGACCCCAAGGTAAAACAAAGAGTATCAGTTTGTCGCAAGCTGTTATGAGGTTTTAAGTAACGGAAAATTATTGTTTATCTGTAGAATTTAAGTTAAATAAATAATGGAGTTCATTGAAATTATTCCCGGTTCCTAAACCAAATATATTATGAATCATGTTCAATTGCACCTAACTTCACTAAATTTAAAATGAAGATCAGTAATGAAATGTGTGACAATAATCTAATGGCAAACATTTAACCGTATTAAACCTTGACTTTTTTCGTGGCCTAAAGTCCCTAACGACGATCAACGAACATCTTTTCATTCAAGGAAAAAATATATCCTAATTATATATAGATCATTTAGTTTTTGTAATTAATTAATTAATAAAAATTGTCCTTAAGCACATATGAACATTGTTTTCACAAATCACTAACAAAGATGCATGACATTTATCTATCAGTTACTGTCTATGAGACTCAAAAACAATCATGGATAAGAATGAGAGCAAATTTGCTTCCTTCTTGTTGTCATTACCCGGACACAATTTCATAAAAATAGGTCACAATAACCGAATGATCACTTAAATCCGTCTATTTTTGAATGACTTTTATATGTAAACCAAATTTGGTTTTGTAATTTATCATAATAAGCGATTGGCCACTATAAACAGTCATTTATATTAAACTGATTAGCTTATTTGGTTAACGACACCTAGTGGTAAACCTTAGACTATAGTCTACTTACAGGCGTTTTATTTAAAATTATTTTATTAATTGTTTTTTATCTGTATTTTTTCTACAATTTTATTAGATAATTTATGTTAAAATTTATATGATTCCGGATTCTAAATGCAGAATTTTTATTTAATGAGACTGATCTTCAAATTTCAGCACATGTCTGACTTTCAATACCAGTAAAATGAACTCGTCTTATAGACTGGATTGAGATTGTGTTTCTGATCCAATTTCAGGTTTTAATTTATATTAATGTACAACCACTTTTTTCTGCCAACCGAGTTTTATTTGGTTTTATATTTAATGGTTTATTTGTTAATTGAAAAGAGAATCAAAGTTGTATTAAATAAAAAAAAATGGTCAAAATACAGAGAGGATTGACCAATATCATTTGGTTTAGAGCCAAATGGCGTTTCAGGTTGAAAATTAAATATTGGTGGGAAAATATAGGTCAATGCATCAGTCTGGATTTAGGTTGTTCGACTTTGGCTGTCTCGAATTAATAATGTTACAGTCTCTGACTACGTCGAGTCATCTACCTCTCGAGCCTGATCATTTGACTGTTGAATGAGTGGCTACGAGAATAATTATGTTTGTCGTGAATCATATAGTCTAACAAGTTTCGTGACATACTTAATTACAAAAATTGTAATAGTAGCTTTAGATTTATTTCAGTTGTGCCAGTTTGTACCATGGATTACTCGAGTCTTCTAATCTGTTGTTAGTTTATTATTAATTGTTTGATTTTTAGTATTTTTCAGTTTTATATCAAGATCTCACGTGATGTCATAAGAAACAAACACTGAACTTAAGTTTTATTTACCTTATTAAAATATAAGGTTAATTTAATGTGCAAATTAGATGATAATAGTTCAGATGTTATTATGGAAATAAAAAATTCCAGCAATATGTGTTTTGTCCATTCATAGATATCATTTTGATTTGGAAAAATCCTTTTAGAAGAAATCAATGTAGTACATCATTATTAAGAAAAAGTTTAAACAATTGATTGCTATTGTTAAAATTTCTTTAAAAAATATTAACAATTTTGCAATCAAAATTCCAAAATTTTTAGGTCGTGATCACAATTCGACATTAAGATCTTGTGTTTTTTTCTTTGTGACCACGTGTGAGATAAGGCTTATATGCTATTACTCAACAATTGATTAAAGTCTATAAAGTTGGAATTGTTGAAATTATCTTAGACAATACAGCCACAAACGTGTGAATTACTTTTGAAAAGGAGCGAAATCAGTCATAGGGGAGGCCTACGTTCAGAGAAGGATTGAAATAGGCTGAACATGATGATGATGAATATATAATAAAGTGTAGTTAAAATTTGTAATGTTTTAAAGGAATAGAAAATTATTATACCCAATTATTCAAACCATTTGTAGGCGAAAAGATCATAATCAATAAAAATGACCAAAATTTATTAAATTCAATTGATTTTTTAATTCATATTGGTCTGTTTAGTCTGTCATTNTAATAAAGTGTAGTTAAAATTTGTAATGTTTTAAAGGAATAGAAAATTATTATACCCAATTATTCAAACCATTTGTAGGCGAAAAGATCATAATCAATAAAAATGACCAAAATTTATTAAATTCAATTGATTTTTTAATTCATATTGGTCTGTTTAGTCTGTCATTTTCTTTAGTGTCAAAATGATTCAAACCCAGCAGTCCAACTCTAAAACTATGTA
>JXOV01014298.1:3970-20484 GCA_001014945.1 Clogmia albipunctata
AAGCTGACGCAGTTGAAAACACAGCAAACCGTCTTTTTTGTATGAATTTAGCATGCTGTGCTTCTATCTGGCGCGCTACCATTATTATATTATTATAAAAATTTGAATTATGGTCATAGCCGCACTATGCGGTAGGTTATATTTATTTTTTAAAAAATAATTCATTTCTAATAGAAAAAGGCGTTACATATTGTTGTTGTTGTAATCGATGTTAAATTCTACTATATACTATTTTACGTTGGAGATAAACCTTTGTTTGTAAAATGAATCTAAATTAACAGGCATTCTATATTAAATTTATTTTTAAAGGAATTATTACTATTTTAATAATTACTAAAAGTTATAATTATGATAATTGTTTCGTCCTGGATAAGAGCGCACATACAACTTAAGAATGAATTTAAAATAGTATTTTGGACAAGTTTTGTGGAAGTTTCTTATTTAAAATAATATGAAATAGAAAATAGTAGTATAAACTTCAGTTATTTTTGTAAATTTTTTATTGAACAGTTTTTTTTTGAAATGTTCTTGCATTATATAAGAGAACATACCAAATCGCTTTTAATGGAATAGCTAGAAAAATTTTTAATTGTAAAATATTTTTCATAGAAATCGGTCTAATTTAACAAAAAATTGGTCTGTTGTTATAATTTCAAATTATAGACAAATCTGTAAACAAAATATAATATGTTTATTATATAAATTATATTAAAAATCAATTAAAAATTCTTATATTTTTGAACAAAACTAAACATGATTTATAGTTGCTTTAAAAAATAAAATTAAGCTATAAAATAAATTATTTAATATAATTCAAATGACAATAGTGTAATATTCTTTTCAATTATAAAAACAATTTTATAAATTTTTCACTAAATACCCATGTACAAGATGAAAATTCCAACAGGTAAATTTCGCAATATACGCATATAAGAGGAAAAAAAGATTTATTACAGTTTTAACAAAATTGTACTTGCAAAAATAATTTTTTCTAACCTAATAACAATTAGTACTTAAATTTTCTTGTATGATTTAAAGAATTTATAGGATTTTAGCTGTTATAGACCGATTTAATTCAGAATATTTATTATGGGCAAAAATGATTATTTTGGAGGAAATTCAGAAAATAAAATATATTATTAGAAAAATAATATTACAAGCACTATGTTTTATATTTTATGCATTGAGGATAAGTTGATGTAACTTTGTGTAAAAGAACTAGTAATTTAAGTTTACTAACTATTTTAAAAACTTTATTCAAAGTATCAATCAAATAAAAAGCAATATTNGTATTTTCTTCATATAGTTTTTTGCAAAATTGTGTTTATATGTATGTTTTAAATAATGCATATTAATATTACTAATAAAAACTATTCCAAAAAATTGGGTTAAAAAATTAAAAAAACAAAAACATTTATTCCCCCTTTTTTCGAAAATTCCCACAGTGCCCTGGTCACTGAAAAAAAAGAAAACACACTAGTTCATGTATGCACAGAAGCAGCCTCATCCGCATCAGCTAAGCGCACACCTCAAACACCCATTAATTCTTACTCCAGCCGTCCATCCATCGATTGTCATAGCAGTTATGTCCTCTTGGACGCATTCCATCCTTTAATTGGTGTTAATTTTAAATCTAATAAATTTAGAAATTTATAAGTCAAGAAAATTTGGTTAAAAAATCTTTATTATTCTATTACAATAGGAGGCCCATTGGTCCGGCATCTAACAGTCCGGAATACCTGATAGTCCCGAAACTTCAAATCAAACAGATTTATTATTTTTGTTAATTGAACAATGGAAAAATTATATAAATTGTTAAACAAGATGATGATTTTATTGTTAAAATGAAAGTAAAGAAATACAGTCCACTCTCGATTATTTGAAATACTTCGAATTATCGAGAGTTTGAATTATTAAGTGATTCTTAAGACTGTTCAGATACTTTTTCTAAGAGAACAGGTGCCTGAAATGCTTCAATAACAACTCACAACTTCAAACTCGGAAGAGGTTCGTATAATCGAGGGTCGACTGTCTAAAAAATAAATCATCTTTTTACTTAATTGTTGTTAAGTACCTAGCCTACCAAAAGCGACTAAACTATCCAAAAACCGCCAATAATATTGTCTTGTTTGCATTTTTGGTTACGATGAAAAAATAAAAATCATATTTGAGCATCTTTCGGTTTAAAATTAACGATTAAAGGCCTTCCAGATTTTGAAATTAATTGTCATTTTTATAACTTATTTGATATTGTTTTAATTTAAATTAAAACAGTCATTCGATGTGATTACAGTCTTTGGAGCTTTAGCTATTAACCACTTTTTTCTTTCGTTTACAATACTGTATTTAGTGAATTTCATATCCTAATATTCCTATCTCTAAACATCGAGAGAGCGTAATGATCTGTTTTTGGAATGATAAGTCAATGTAAAAAATATTTAAATAAAAAAGTCCATTTCTATGTTATTAAATGACAATAAATCCCGAAACCTGTCCAACAAATGTCGTACTACCGCAAAGGCACTAACGGATTCGAGGCAAAGCCCTTTGAAACCAGAGGAGCAACTTCGGACGGATTTTTGCCCCTCGTCTCTGGAAGATAGAATCTGATCAAAACGGTGAGCAGAAGGCACGTGATTGCGAAGGGAAGGAACACCCAAGGACCCCAGGCCGACTGCAGCGTGGGGAACAAAAGCGCCACCAAGAAGTTGCACGTCCACGACGATAAACTCCCCAAGGCCATCGCAGCTGGACGAGGGGGAACTTCGAACAGTTCTGAAAGAAACAAATTATTGTTTTTTGGTTAATGATTAGTGAGCGAAGATAATTGTCCAAATACACTACAGTGTCATTAGGTGTATGGTGGACAGTCATATGTAATTTTCCCTAGCTCTACCTGCCTAACACAATTTCTGACATAACTAACTTATTGCTATCTATAAAGTAATTACTTTAAATAATCAGAAGAGCGTTTAGAAGAAAAAGATAAAGTGTTATCAGACCCGCCATTCGGCACTGCACTCTTGGGCAGTATAGATCTGGCCACTTTATAGGATAGATTTAATGTAAAGAATATGAACAGTTAGCTATTTACGCGCCATAGCAATGATGAGTACATGTTTTGGGTGTGTTTTCTCCCAGCACTTATAGTCCATTTTGAAATTGAAGTATAAATTATATAACTTATCAGGCGATGTACGACAGAAGTATAATTAATATATATATAATTAAATTGTTAATTTGAACAATTTTTATAAATAATTTTAAACTTAGCTTCGATAGTTATACCAAATAATCGAGGGATAGAAACAAATTAGTTCGATTAATATTTATTTATACAACAAGGGCGATAAGATAATGTACAAAATACAAGGATTGTTTTAAGCCAAGAGTATAGCGAATGCCTTAAATAAGGCCTGAGTGTTTAATAATGCTTGTCGACCGTGTTTTATACAAAATTTTATGCATTTTTAAAATAAATTTACACAAAAATAAATAAAATGATCGTTTTATTAAAAAGTTGGTTAAGCGGTTCTAAATTTAAAATTTGATATATTTTGCATGCCTCTCTTACTCATAGCCGATCTTACTCTTTATAAATTATTTGATATTTGTTGATTTAAAAAATAAAAAAAATTATTTTAAAAGCCATACCTGATCCAATGAAGTACGGAATTGGGCCGAGTCCAATTTGGTAGAAGATGATGTAGCAGAAGACGCTGGCGATGCAGGCGTAGGGCAGCCAGCTGGCAGTGTCGATGAAGTACACTACAAAGGTCAAAAGGAACAGGAAAACGGAGCTTCCGAAACAGGAGAGCATACTCAAGGGCCTCCGATTGATCGTCTTCATCAAAATCGGGCTGAAGAAGGCAATGAACAAGTTGATGCACCCTGCTCCTAAGTTTGCCCACTCTGCGTCTGTCGCACTCAGTCCCGCCGACTTGAAGATTTGGACCGAGTAGAAGAATACCGCGTTTATTCCCGACAACTGCTGACCACCTTGAAGGCAGCACACCAAAACCACGGGCAAAAGCAACGCTGGATCTCGAAGCACCGACCAAATTGTTCGAATTTCTTGCTTGTCGTTCATTTCTCTTAGCATTTCACTGACTTCGTACTGAATGTACACCAAATCGTAATTCCGCAATTTCTTCAGCTCTGTAATTAAAATAGAATTCAATTAAATTGGAATTTAATCGCTATTTCAAAAGCGAATTAAATCCAATGTAAAGATTTCACAAGCATATTATAACGCATGCAATATCTTTGTGAAGCTACGAGTTAGGGTGAGGGAGTTAAGTTATAAAACAAACACTGATTAAAAGAAATTGGGTTACAGAAGCAAAACAAAATATGAAGCAAAAGAAGAAAAAGGAAAACTATTCACACAAAGATCAAACAAAACTCAAGTAATAATAAAATCAACCTCCAGTAGGCAAGATTAAATATTTTCCGGTTCCTTCACTGTCCTGAGGAATAATCTTAAGCGGTAGTTACAATACTCCAGCATTAAACGATGTCCTCGAGCACTCAACAAGCGATGACTGCCACTTCTCAAATAGTACATACAAATAATCTTAAACACATACAAGTTTTTTTATGAGTAGGATATTGGATTTCAAAAACAAACGAACCAGCAGAATTCAATCTAGTTTCTTTATAAATGGTTTTTAAACAGGGTCCGGAGCGAGGGGCTCAAAGAGCACCCGCGCGTAACTTTGTATGCATATACCTAATCAAATGAGAGTGTAAAGAGAGGAGGAAAAGATTAAAAGAGGATTATAATTTTCTCTTCTTTTTTTGAAAGGGCGCTACCCACAGACAACTCTGAGCGTACTTATTAAGCATTTAAATGCTTATATAAGAGTAATTTTTCTAGCGCAAAAAAGTTTCCATTTGTATATGTCAATAATATTGCGAAATAATATTCATAGCGAATTATAAATAAGCACAAAAAATATATAAAATGGACGGATTGACTGGATCCGTATAAAACTGGTCAAGGTGCTATTAATTGACTAATAATACACTGAAAAATAAATAGTTTAATAATAAAAAATCACTATTCAAAATATCTTCACATTGTCTTAAGATGACTACTATAGTTATATCATCCGCGTATAAAATGATTCTAGATTTAAGTACTATAGGAAAACCGTGTTCTATATAAATTAAAAACAGCACTGGTCTAAGCACGGAACCCTGTAGGAACAAGTAGTGGGTCGCTGAGTGTATCATTGATATTTACAACACGCTGCATTCGATTCAAAAGATATCACCATTCATAATTTCATAAAAGTTATTTATACAATTAGGTCAATAGGCATTAAAACTAGGGGTTTTAAAATCTCGAGCGTAGCGAGTGTGGAACTTTATGCGTAGGTGATATTTGCCCTATTATGAACCATAAAAACTGTTATAGAGCGTCAAGAATTTGTAATTACATAACACTGAAAAGGATAATCAAATTGCGACAATTTTACAATTTCACTAAAAATTAGCATTGCCACCACTATTTAATTTTTTTAGTTACACGGTAAAAAAATTTGTTTTAAGTGAAATAATGAAATGATGCTATTTAAAACATTTTGTGCGTGATATAAAGAATTGTATTTTTTGTTAATTATTCATTTGGGAAAAATGCCTAAAACATATATAAAAAACAGCCGCAAAAATGTATCAACCAACCAAAATTCTTCAGGGTCGTGAGAAACCCACACTCGCACATGAAAATGGGTGTGATATATAGTGTGCCCATAAAATGTGCGCAGACCAATTTAGTGTGTATCTGGGTAGTTTTATGAAATGTGGGACTTTTGTTTGGTATATGTACTTAAATTGTGTGGGAGAGTTTTTTATCCCTTCATCATGACCCTGATATTTTTAAATATCATTTTATTGATTTTATAAAAAAAAATAATTACCCGATTTCGCCTTCTCCTGCTCTCCAGCGATAACGAATAGATATTTCGGACTTTCCGGCCACCAGTAAAACGTTGAGAAGGCGGCCAAAACGAGAACGACATAAAATCCCAAGGCATATTCCCACAAGTCTGGAGTTCCGAAGATTTGATTAAGGCTGAATATTTGGCCAACGACAACTCCTCCTGTCACTCCCATTGAACACAAGACTCCCATGGTCCCGCTCAAAGACAAGGGAGCTGCCTCTATTAAGTACATTGGCACTATGGTTGTCGTCAGTCCGGAGGCCAAACCGACTAAAATTCGTCCAAGAATTAACAGCTCAATACTTTGAGCGACTCTGCAAGTCATAAAGAAAATGGACGCCAGCACGAAGAAAAAGCAGCATATTAAAAGCGATTTTTTCCTTAAGGAAGAAAAAATTATCGTTTTGGATTAGTTTCATTAAATATGGGTAAATGAAATGTCTTTCCTGTAATTGTAACTTGTGTTTTATTAAATTAGTTATGTAAGAAATGTGTGAACTGCGGGTTTTTTTTTTATTATGGGTAATGTTTGTTTGCACGACGAAAGAGTGCTGTAACAACTACATATTGTGCAAATTATAATTAAAAAATCGTATTCTAAATATTTCTTTACTAAAATCATAGTGTTGTTGTTGATGTTGCTCCAAGACCTATTTAAATATTAAATTTGTAGAGATTGGATTATGACAACCATATTTCATTAAATTTGTGACTAATTTGCAAGGAAAATTAAAAAATTGACACGTTTCACAAATGTTTCAAGTGAAATCTTTACTTGTAAAGTTACCGTTAACGGTTTGAATTCTTCTTAACTACTTGGTCATACGGCAAATGCCTATTTTATTGTGACATGGAACATTTGTTTGCTTTAATTTATGTAAAATAAAATTTCATTTAAAGTAATATGAGGCTATTATTATAATTTACGTACATTACAATTAAGCAGATTTATCTCTGATATCTAGTAGTGATGCAACGGAACTGTCATAACGGAAGCAGAAACGTCTGTTTCTGATTCCGTTCCGTATCAAAAGTAAATCTTAACGGAAGCGGAAACGGAAAAATTTGTACTTTAGTAGTCAAAATTAAACAGCGGTAAGTTATATTTAATAAAGAGTAACTTGGCCGCTTTTTCATCTTTCAGCCTATTTCGACGTTCTTCATATATTAAACCAGCTCCGCTCCTCATCGCTCTCTGCCCGCTTCCGTTAAGAGTTCTGTTATAAAGTTTGCGGAACCAGAAGCAGAAACAAAAGTGAAAAAATATGCGGAACTTCTGCAGTTGCGGAAGCGGAAGCAGAGTTCTGTTGCTAACACTAATATCTACATAATGTACCCAAATTCGAACAAAAATAGCCAAATTATATGCAGATGGCTGTCGAAACAGTAAAAAATTTTAAAACAGGAAACGTTAAATAATTTCAAACATAAAGTCAGTCCTATGGCATAGCCGAGACCAATATTTTGTGTAGTTAAAGGACAACAATGGCGATCAAATTTTGACTTTGAGACCAATTTGATGAATAGTTTAAGACATTTTTTTCACTAGTGAAATAAAAATTCAAAATTTTCACTCAGTGCGATAAAGTGAAACATTACGAAACGCAAATGGATATCGAATAGCGTATGTTACGATACGAGAGTGCAAAAACATATTTTCTTTAATTAAACGCATTACCAAAACAAAATTTGACAAAATGGTGATGACGTCAAAATAAAATCGGCGCAACCTCTTTATTAATTAACCTTATTAAATTTGTTCAAATTAACCGAAATTTAAAATTTCAGTTAATCTCGTGACGAGATCAATCTTTCTTTTTCAAAATACGAGCCGAGGCATTTTTGAGAATATATTATTTGAATTAGAGTTTGAAGAATCTGTTTCTTTTATATCCAAAAGTTTAATTTTAACTATTCCCGCTTTTTATCACAGACTGTCGTGCGTCGTTTTACATGTGCTACATCTCGATATATTAATAAACAGTATTTGAGAATAGATGTGTGGTATCTACGCAAAGATGTGACGAAAATAGAGAGATTTACTTGAAACGTGACCGTAGAAGTGAATAGACGTGTTTAATTCAATTCGTTACGGAATGGATATAATGTCATTAAACTAATTTCTAAACAGTTTTAAAACAAAACACACATTTCTACAATGTGTTTCGACGATTACAATCAATATTAAATATTTATATTATTTTGTCTGTATTTAAAACAATGGAATGAAACAAACCTCTCATTTCCATTGAAAACGTGCTAAAACCTTGGCCTGGGCACGTTCGGCTTTGCCAATTTCTTATCGAAATAAATCCAAAACATTTCTTTTTATCACTTGTTGCATAATGAGTACATAATTATACAATTTATGATATTTACCTTCCGAATTTATCGGCTACCCAGGCACCTCCCAACGAGCCCACAGCTCCTCCGACGAGGAAGATGGCTACAACAGTGGACCAGAGAAGGTCCAACCCATTTTTGGTCAAAATAACCTCATTTCGGTCCATTAATGTCGCATTAATCCATGTTTTTATGTGGTCTGCCGGATTGTTTATCACTCCAATGTTATATCCCACCGGAACACTGATCCCGAAAGTAGTCGCAATACCAATTAATAAAAGATACTTGTTCCATTTCACCTCCTGAAAAGAAAAATCCAATTTTAGTTCACTATGATGGTGGAAAATTTTTGTTTTTTACTTGTTGGATCCTCGTATTATTCGACACCGGTAAAAAATTTGAAATCTCACTCATTTTATGCTTAGAATTTATTGTATAAATTATGTATTAAGTACTATTTTTAATCTCATTTGGCCTTCATGTCTGCACTGTCTAGATTTGTTAACGCAGGAGGCATTCTTATCACTGACTTTTGTTTTGATTAAATTCTTAAGAATTTGAACAGATTTTGTACAAATATTCGTACAGAGAACACTACACATTCAACGTAACCAAATCACTACCTAATAACTAAGTTTGCAAACACTTTTATCACAGCATTAGAGAGTTTTATTATAAGAAAAGTAGTTAAAAGAAAATAATTTCTCTACAATTGAAAAATAACAACACAGTCATACAGTATTATTATTGTTTCTAATTTAGCCTTTGCTGCATCGCGAATGCAGATGATATAATTAATTTTTTAAATTTAATTTAATTATACTGTGTTACAAAAGTTAACTTTTATTCAATTTTGCATTTAATACCAATCATTAACCATCATTATGATTTGAAAACCAAAATGTGTATGAAAGAAAGTTTGTTCAGAAAATCAAATGACGTCACTAAACTACAACAACAAATTGGAAATCTGGTAAACCTCATAGTTGTTTGACCGGTTTGTTGTGACGTTTTGCCAGCTGTCATTTGTTATCACAAATAAAAAACGATCATTTTGATAAAAAGACCTATTTAATCGATATGAGCGCACATTTATCGTGAAGTAGCTTCGTGTTAGTGTAGAATGGCGGGTTCGTGGCTAGATTTGTTATCCACGACGACTATTATTTCGACAATTTTGCAATTTTTGACTGGGACGTGAGTTTTGGTTTTGAATTTCGTTGATTTTTCTTTAATTCTGTATTAATTCGACTTGTCTTTGCAGATTAGTATGTCTGAAATACATTAGAAATAAAAGTACGGGGGAATCTTCAGCCCTGCCTTTTGTCAGTGGCTTTTTATCGTAAGTTTAGAAGGATTTTTTCCTTTGAATGTTTTTAAATTGTTGGTTTTATTTGTTTTAGATGCGCCCTGTGGCTGAACTACGGTCTGCTGACCGATGAATACTCTGTGATTGTGGTCAATATTACCGGGACAACGCTCTTCCTGGGCTATGTAATCACCTTCTTCTTTTTCACTGTCAATAAGAAGCTTCTCTTGAAGCAAGTGGGCTTCTGCCTTCTAGTCATAGTCCTGGTTGTCGCTTTCTGTAAGACGAACCCCGATAAAGACCATGTGATTCAGGTCATGGGTAGGCAATCCTTTTATGTGTTTTAATATTTAGTTTTTGTGTTGTATAATAACTTTAGTGTTTAAGAGGATTTAATCTTCAAACACTTATTCTTTTTTTAATTACAATTAGAATATTTTATGTTAAGTATCTCTCTCTCTTCCATGAGATTGAAACTCATAAAATTATATAATATTTATTGATATTGCTGACAAGTTGTCGTTTCCGTTTTTGGGCCTTGAAATTGACAGGTTTTTCTTATAACTTTTCGTTGTTTCAAAGTTAGTTTGAAAAGTTGTTCTTCTTTAAATCAATAAACATAAAGTTTCTTCAATATAAACTATGTCTAAACACGAATCTAAGATTCTTGCAACAAATCAATAGTTTCTTGAATTCTATACTTTTGAAAATTTAAAGATGAAAAAGATTTTACTTAGTTTGCATTTAAAAATGTCAAAACGTCGGAGTGAAAATTATTTCAATGTGTTGTTTTGTAAATATTTAATTAGATCGTATAAATAAATAATAGCCGTAGAGCTAATATTTACTTTAAAATTTGTTCAAATGGAGTTTAAATAATTGATTCGATTGTACATATTTCAGTATATTTCATATTCTATCCTTTTTCATTTAGAGTACGTACATTGCTCTGATAATTTTTAACATATATCTGGAATAAAGTTGGCCAAATTTATATTATATATTCAATTATAATTCTTGTATAGTTTTGTAGAATAGTTATTCGTGTTACAAGGGTGTAAAATGAGCTGTTTTAACGAGGTAATGAAATACGTGCCGATAGACGAGGTTTTCATTGTTTCCGAGTTGAAAAACGCATTTTTCACTGAGTAGGACATATTTTTTTGCACTTTACTTCAAAATCAACGATCTCTATTTAACCGTTTTTCGGGTACTATTTGACCGTTACGGGCTGTACAAATTGTACAGGTTTTTCCTCAAAATGACTCCGAAATTTTGACTTAGAAACTAATTTGTTTGTAGGTTATGACTTGATTTTTTCGCCCTAGTGAAATAAAAAGTCCAACTTTTCACTAGTGCGAAAAGTGACTAATTAAAATTAAAAGCTAATTTTTCGACACGAATAGGCAAAAAACTTTTTCCAACCCTTTAAAATATCAATCTTTTTGGAAAACAATATTTTGCGATTGATCAGTTAAATTTTACCATTGATTTGAGTTTCGTAATGTCATTTTATTTTAAAGGTGAATAAAAGAAAGTCATAATTTACGAACAAATTTTGGTTAAAGCTTTTTGGTTTAAAATTTTACCATTCTTAATTTGTCACTTTTCCGCTCTAATGAAAATTTTAAATTTTTATTTCACTAGGGTAAAAAGGGTGTAAAATCCGTTTTTTTTAAATCAGAGGATTCTGAAAAATTACAACTAAATGAAATCGGGTTTCTATTATATTAAAAGATACACTTATTTTATCGATTTGAATATGTTATATATTCCCAAAATTATAATTACAGCGAATATTTTAAAACTTAACCAACATACCACTAATCATTTAGTTTTTTTTAAAATAAAAATCTATATACGAAAAACTCTTATGCCTTAAATGACAAACTAATAAACTCTTGATGAAAATAAATTGTTTTAATATGGAAAACCCAATTAAAATAATAGTTAATTCGATCACAGAGGTCACACTTTAATAATAAAGAAAAAAAAACACTAGTGCTTTAAAGTAGTAAGAATACTTTAAAGCACTAGTGTTTTTTCTGTTTTATTGTGCTTAAAAGTATTCTTTAAAGCACTTGTTCTATAAAACGACTTTGACAGAACAAACTATCGTGTCATAATATCAACTGTATGCAAAAAAATTACATAATAATTCTTTGTGAAACTTTGTCTATCTTTTCAAAATAATCATATCATGTTTAATAAATAAATGAGAGCTTATTTTAGATTATAAAATTTTAACATAAATATTTGTTCAATTTTTATTTAAGTTAAAACTTGAAAAGAGCTTAAATTGTTTATTGAATATTAATTATAATTATTTTTAAAACAAAAATTATGTTTCTTTTTGTAAGTTCCTATTATTAAAACTAAGTTACGTCTGATCTAATACTCGTAATCAAATAATTAAAGATGAATATTGTGATGTTTCTTTTCAGGATTGCTTTGCTGCACTGTGACGGTATTATTCTTTGCGGCGCCCTTGTCCAATATTTCGCATGTGATTAGGGTGAAGAATTCGGAGAGTCTTCCATTCCCAATGATATTGCCCACGTTTTTCGTCTGCCTGCAGTGGGTCATTTACGGTTTGGCAATCGACGACCTGTTTATTCAAGTGAGTTTCACGGTTCTGTTTTTAGCTTTTTAATGCGCCGGTGAACTGATAAAGTCACTTACGCGTCGTGGCTTATTTCCAATTCTGTTTGTTGGTAGTCGTCGACACTCATGAGTCAAGGTGGACTTGCCTCTATGCATTTTTGTGGCGGATTATGATAAAATACCATTGAATTCCGGAATGTGAATAAGTATAATAGGGCCAAATTATTGTTGATAATTTTTATCAAGTTCATTTAAATGCGGAATTGAAGAGGAAAACACACTTTTGAGGACTTGATTATTGAACAATGTCATTTTCAGTTATGATTAATTAGAACCTTGTAATTTATCGGAAAACAAAACGAATTCGACAATAACAATTAATATTCCCATTGACTTAATTAATGAATTAGAGAAATTTGTTTAAATTATTCATTGATAATGATATCATTTACCTAATTTTCTTTTATCACCTAATAACTAATTAAATTTTTATTGGTGTTGAAATGCTTACAATGTTCATTAGAGATTTTTTCACAGTAAAACGCTTAAGCAGGGAATGATGTATGATATTTTATTATATAACGAAAGCTTTTCGTTCGTGAGGATTCTTCCACGACAAAACAACCGTTGCCGGTCTGTGTCTAACCAATTGGTTTTATTTAATCAAGGTTTTCAAATGCCTTATCTATTCATTTACTAATCATTGACAATTGAAAATTATATCTTAGAATCATTATTTGTTATGATGTGATAGAGCCTAATTATTGACAGGTTTTGCCCCCGAAACAGAACACATTACGAGGAAGAACATCCCTCACATACATCTGTATCCATTCATTGAATAGCAAGAAATTACTAGTATTATAGAAAGATCAGGTTTATTTCTTAGATTCTAAGCCATCCATTCAAGTTTCTATCATCTGTCAGAGTCAAAGAAATAGTATTGACGATAGTAGTTGTTCGGCAATTATTCCGGGATATTATTTTTTTATTAAATGTTTTTAAAACAAATATTAATCATTGAATGTTGTTAATAAAACGAGTAATGGATTTCGAAAGAAGCACGGTCTGATCAGAGCTCGAACCCGGGCCCATCAAGTTGAATTCTGTGTCGACGCTAAACCAACTGCGACACTCCGGATGTGAAGGTCCACGGGGATTACGTCGCGTAGAAATATCCTGAATGGTACTTTATAGTGACAAAAGATCTCACAAATACATTGGCATGAATTCAATTTTGCCATATTGATTAAATATGATATGAAAGTTTAATAAAAATTGAAATTATTAATTGTCATAAAAAGTGTTCAATTTTCTAATGAATTTATGTAAAGGATGCATTTTGCTACATCGATTATCTTCCAGGATTCCGAGACATTCACATTAGGGAGTGTATTGTGTAACTTTTGCTCTCTTCTTCTTTTTTAGAATTAAAATTAACCCATGACAATTTTAGTTCGAAAAACAACTAACGAGAAAAGAAAATAAAAGTTATACAATACACCCCAAGAGTCGCAATCACTGTTTTTGTTTTAAAAATATTTTTGAATGTCGATAAAATTCTTGGTAAAATGACCCTTTACTAGTAGAACATTTCCGAAAATGCGGTTTTTATTGATAACTCTTTTTGTAAGCAAAGTGCGATTGTGTTGCAACATCAGTTACTTTTATAAATACTAAATTTTAAATTCATTGAAATTGTTATTTGAGCATTAAAAACTAAAAATGTGGACAAAATTTATTTGTTGAAATTTATTATTAAATTTATTATTGAAATTATTAATTGCCAATTGTGACGTCATACTGTCAAAAACATGATCGTGCAACATCGGGAATATACTACCTTTTTGTTATTTGACCAAAAATAAAATCCGCGGAAGGAGTTGTTCCCTTTTTTCATCCGTGAAGAAGAGGCTTCTATTGTACTTTTTTTCGAATTTCATTGAATACGTTAAAATGCAATTTTTATGAAGAAATTTAAAATCCTTAGACGGAAAAGAAATAACATTTGAATGATTTTTTAAAATTTAATTTAACTTATTTTTATTTTAAATCGAATCTCATCTTATGCTTATCAAGTTACAAATATAAAAATTAAGTTACACGTAGTTATTTCTTTATAATGTTCCACGAATATGTGTGTGGTAAATTTTAAAATTATAAATTGCCAATTATACTGTTCAAAATATTAGTTTAAAGAAATTGATCCTAATCAATTGGTTAAAGCAATCATCGATCGGTAAATTGTTGCAATTCTTTGGCTCATAAAATGCATTGAATTGCGATCACAAATCCTATTGTTCAAATAAATCAAAGGGATTTATATAATTTACAGGTATGAAAATAGTAGAAGTGAAACCTCAATTGTTTGGGTTTGAATTTTTTGTTCCAGGTACCGAACGTATTGGGTTGTTTGCTGGCTAGCGCTCAGCTCTCCCTATTCTATTTCTACCCCAGCCGAAGTGTGTCCGGGCCGGCCTACAAAGTCCTCAACCAAAACGTTTAAAGAGCGGACCGCTGCCGCCGAGGGCTGGCGAAAGGTGATTTTCGCAACGTACTAGAATTAGACTGATTAATTGTTTGCCTCAGAGATTCGATACAATCGGATTGTCCTGCAATAATAATGTAATAGTAATAATGTATTGTGAATGCGTCCTAATTGAATTACAATAAACTGTAAGCCTTACGAATAATCGATTTTTTATTATCTCTCTCTCCCTGGCTGACCTTAAAATGTTCCACCAAATACCATGATCCCATTTACGGATTTCCAGTTTTCAAAACCGGGATTATTCACCGAAGAAATAAAACCCAACAATTGATTGTTAATTTGTTTTAAAGCCATTCCCAGGTTTATTTGTTTTTTTGCCCGGAAATTGAATGAAAACACTTTTTTGCTGTCCCGATAGAGAATTAATTAGGAAATTGTCTCGCATTGAACCCTTCCCCGAAGTGATTAATTGTATTTAGGTGACAGCTACTGGGTTTTTGATTTTGTTAATTTGTAGATCACTTTTTTAGATGTTAATTGTGCATTTTAATGAACTCATTGTTATTGAATTGTTAAGCAGGAGGAAATTTAATATTTTTAGGAAAATTTGAATAAATTTTAAGTATTTTGTGAAGGTAATCTAATTTTTACTTAATAAACAGATAAAATTTAGAGAATTAATATTAATAAAGAATTTCATTTATTGGAAAATATGAAATATTGTTAAATATCAATTTATTTCAATGGAGCGAAAAACATTGATTTTGCCTATCGTACATTTACAAAATCTGGGATTGATTTTTTATACAGTGTTTTCCAATAAGAGGTTTCATTTTAATCTAATAAAGCACGGATGTTTTTTAAGAAAAAAAGTGTTAAGTTAATTTTTTGTAAAGAGGAAGTTAAATTACGATGGATAGGACACATGTAACCCGGATGAATGAAAATCGATTCCTTAAAAAGGTACAGGGAAACCATTGGTGAAACAGCAGAACGACTTCTAGAAGTACAACACTGGAAAGAATTGACCATCAACAGACAACAATGAATGGGCGTGATTGAAAAAGACATAGGACCGCCTACACTGAATACTGAAGGTAAGCCAATTATAAAAATAAAATCATCAACTAGATAGAACCAAGGATAAGCTTGTAGAATCAATTTTCTACTATCGACTCAAGGCCTTTACGATTGAATTAGTGAAGTAATCAAAGATACAAGACCTGCGCCACCTAGAAGCACAACATGGTAATTTCATATAAAAGCTGACTAGCGTTACCGTCTCTGACTGTCTCTCTTACCTTCTTGTCGTTTTAAATGTATTGTAACTGGAAATTTCCAAATCGACACGTTCGCCAACTAGTGGCAAAATTTTTAAACTCGAATTAGACGTGTCTTCTTTTTGTTCCGGATACACTGTGAATTAAGGTCAAAGTCGCACTTGTTTTTTCGTGATATCTCTGGAACCAAAAGAGGCTGGAACTTCAAATTTACACACAATATATCTCTTAACAAATTACAAATACATATATAGCAAATTTGCGAAGACTTGATTAGATTTTGCGAAAAATCGAAAAACCGCACATGCCGAATGGGTTAGCGTTTTAACCGCACCCTTTTTTCCGCTATGGGGCATTATTTAAACAATATTTTGATGAGGGTAGTTAGACAATCCACAATATATCCAGAATTGCAAAAGTTTGGGTTGCCAAGTCATAGAAGGCCGGCAGTAGCTTTTGTAGTAGATTTTGAAATATGCGAAAATAGTATAAAAAAATTTCGAATTCAAATAAAGTAGTGATGACTATCGAAAACTGTC
>JXOV01014303.1:0-10684 GCA_001014945.1 Clogmia albipunctata
ATATTCGCATACTCTCCCTTTGGCAACCATTAAATTAATATATAATATCTTTAATAACTCTCACTATTAATTACTTAAAATAAATAAATTTTCCCTTTCAATTCCTGTAAGGAACATGGGGGGTCGCAATCTCAACCAACGGGTTTTGCGACATTTCGGTGANTCATATATTCGCATACTCTCCCTTTGGCAACCATTAAATTAATATATAATATCTTTAATAACTCTCACTATTAATTACTTAAAATAAATAAATTTTCCCTTTCAATTCCTGTAAGGAACATGGGGGGTCGCAACCTCAACCAACGGGTTTTGCGACATTTCGGTGACTATTTGTTTTCAGTGTATTATTAGTCAATTAATAGCACCTAGACCAGTTTGAAAAAGGACCCAGTCAATCCTATCCGCCCAGGGATCGAACCCTTGACTCCGAAGAGGCAGCCGGATGCGTTAACACATCGGCCACGAGACAGATATTAATTACTTAATATGAGATAATCACCTAGAACAATCACCTAGAACAATCACTTAAGTTAAATAAATAATATTTATTGAAAAACGGTAAACTAACATTTATAATATATAAATTTTAATGATGATGCTTGAGTCCAAGAAATGGTAAAAATGAAGCATAATTGTGTGTAGCCTATTTTGTCGCAGTAAACAGTTGATTAAAAGAAACATCTTCAGGCAATTAACAGCAATTACAGGCGTTTACACACGACGACGCTCTTCCCTAAACCCAGCAGGTGAGATTCTCAGCTCCTCCAGATGTGCAATTTGTAATTTACACTTTGCTGGGAAAAAAGATGCACAATTTGCAGGTTTCCGCATAATTACAGATTTTCATTTGCATTCAAAGTTTTCCGATCATCACTCTTCTTTGATGTTGTCTTCCGCCTGTTTGTATTTGTTTAACAGCACTAAACACCTCCATCATCCGCGATCATCTCACCTTTGCTCACGTCTCTCTTTCTGCTTTATTATGGAATGATCACCGCGATCTTTTATGGGTTTTGTAAACGCGATCTTAGGCGACATTGAAAATTCAGTGATGCGAGAAGAACAGAAATGGCATGGCATACTAAATTCGATACTAATTTGCGTTACTTTTCACCCACTTTTGTAAAAGAATTTTTAATATAATCTGCACTTTAGCCAATAAAGATTTTATAATGAGGAAAGTAAGGAAAGTTTTTGAATTATTTTTCAAAGCTTTCAAAGGAATAAATATTTAGTGAACTGAAAGTATTCTTCGCAAAGAAGTAATTAAATTTTATATTTGTTCAGAATGACCTTAGGGAAAAGTCGTTATTGCAGAATTGGAACCTTTCCCAGAACAAATACTGATTTTTCTTGTCTAAGTTTTATTATATAAAATAATCCAATAATAACATTCTTCGATTAAATAATTATTGTGTACAATCAAATGTAATTTTAAAATTATTATTAGCACTGTTAAGAAATGGCCATCCATCCTGATATTGCATTAACGGTTAAAATAAAGGACAAAAAGGAAGGGCTCGATAGTGATGTAGATTCTGTATCAGTACCTAACTTGTCAATACAAAGCCCCTTTGAAGAACCATTTGTTCGTAATGCTAATCCTACCATCGCAATAAAATTTTCGGATCAAGTCAAGAATAGTCACCCAACCTGGTAGAATGAGATGGATACATCGAGAGAATCTGTGAGAGCGAAATTTCTCTCATTTTCTTCATTAGGGGAGTAATAAAATTTTGGAAATTTTCAAATAAATTAATAAAGCAAACTACCAAAAAAATTTTTCGTTTAGAATTAAATTGAAAACGGTTGCTGCGTCTAAGACATTTAAGACAATTTTTAAAGAATACAGCATTTAACCATTTTAACTACAATTTGGAAGTCAGAAAAATAATACGTCAAAAGTCAAGGAGGTAATTTAAAAATGTCCAAATGCAATTTAACACCGTGTTATTTTATTACTTGTTCTCATAATAAATTTTATTTAACAAACAGTTTGTCATTGAGTTAAATTAGGAAGACATGTATTTTAAAAATAAATTTAAGTTTAAATTCTAAACAAAATACAAATCTCACGATTTTGAAATGGCAAATAGCAAACTACAGTTTGACATTTATCTTAATTAATTTAGTAACATCTTATTCTTGTATTCTCTTTATTTTGCTTTTTCCATAGACACATTCTGGATTTATTCGGGAATTAATTTAGTACATATTTAGATTGATCGATAAAACAAAACAAAAAAATAACTCTTATATCACCCTAGCTCTACCTACCTATCGTATTTTCGGCCCTTGCTTCTTTGTTATTATCGATAAAATATTTCAATATAAATATTCCTTTGCGAAGGCTTAGCACGGGATAGGATCGAATGGGATATGATCGAATGGGATACGATAAAAGTATTTATTAGACCCACCATTCGGTACCGCACACTAGGGCAGTAAAGGTCTAGACATTTTAGGGGAGATGTTCAATGTTAGTAATGAGGGCAGTTAGTTTGGATTAATGACTCTTTATAGACTATAAAAAATTAGAACAAGTTGTGAGGAAGTTTGCTTCCGGAACTAGCAGTTCTTTGTCAAAAATTAAATATACGATAGACAACTCATTGCTCTATAAGTTGGTAATATTTGCTGCTAATTAAGCCCCTTAATAAAAACCATGAGTTTACTAATAATTTCTTAATAAAAATTGTACCTTATATTGCAAAAGAAATATGATATAATTGGAAAGGAAGGATTATAGTGTTTATTAAACCCGCTATTCAGCAACGCACCCTAGGGCAGTAAAGGTCTGGCTAGTATAACAAAATTCAGTAAATAATTTAAATTTATCTTGAGAAGTCGATAATTGGTATCATTGGCCAAACTTATACCTCTCTTACTGAAGCAAGGGTGGTGTCCAAAATATGTAATAAAAATATTTATCAAAGCCGACAACTTCCCAAAATATAGTATCAATACCACATTGAAAATCGAATTAAGTCGAATAAGTACCGATAAGACGTAAAGAGCATGCGAATATACTCTTTATTCCATTGATTAGAAAGATGCTAAGATACTGAGAAAACTTTCAGTCTAACTTAAAACACTAACAATTAAATAAAGATTTCAATTATATAACTTTATGTTCAAGAACATTAATAAGTGAATGACATTTACGAATACAATATGCAATATATAATTTTGATTTGATCTACTGTTTCTCAGATTTTCTTGACGGTTTCACATAATGTATTATTACATTAACAATAGGCTTTGGATAAATTAATTTTTCCGTAATTTTTCTATAATAAAATCAATATTTTAAAAATATTATAATATAAAATAATATATTTTTTGAAAAATATATTGTAAAATGTAATAATAAATTCTTCTTAAAAATTGGATAATTAATACGATCTCTTTCGTTGGATACTAATATTTCTGATAGAAAATGCTTTAATTTATTAGTACTAAGCCGTGAAAAAGGGTAGGCAAATATTTGGCTGGAAGCAATGGAAATATACTGGAATTCTAATATATTTTACTTGAAACCAATGCCATTATCCAAATGAATGGCTTTAAATCAAGATTTTCCAAATTTAAAGAATGTTCACTAGTAAATTTGATAACTGCCATTATTTTATTGAGGACAAATCTTCCGGATTCTGTTTCAATTGTTTTTAAGGACAAAAAATTTCAATTTGGAAATCAAATGACCTTTTAAGACGATATTTTGTTTTAAACAAATGTTTTAAAATCGCCAATTCTGTGAATGAAAAACGTTGGTTACTTTGATTGATTTTGAATTGGAATTTGAAATTTGAATGAAATTTCCAGTCAAAACCACATTTAAAACGAGGAAGGGCTGGAAGACATTCTAAGCCATTCTTTTTTATATGGAGACCGGGCAATTTGTATGAAATTGACCCAAGACGGAGGACGAGTGGCGAGTCCCTAATATCTCATTTTTTAAATTAAACTACCACTAGAGCCGTGATGGGCCATCTGGCCCTCCTCTTAAAAAGTTTGCCCATGCACTAGAGGGAGCCAGAATTTATTTCTTATTAATTTTTACAAATAGTTTTTAAAATAAAATTATAACCACGTATTAATACTAAGAAAAATCAAATTCCGAAATGGTTCTGATTTCTAGGGATCCAACTCTGGAAATCTTAATGTACAACGAACGACATTTCTTCTAGGTTAATTCTAACTTTTAGTAAAAAAATATCAATAACTATTTTAGTGACAAACTTCATTAAAAACAAATTTTTTAATAAAATTTTTATACATTTTTTTCAATTTTAGAAAGTTTTCGTTTTTGATTTCTTCGTTTTTATTATTTTAGTTATTTTATATTATCTTGTTATTTACTTTTAAAATTATGTTTAACATGCTCCAGAGATGACCTATGGTCTTACAGATAAAGTGATAACAAAAGAGCTAGAAAACTTATATTTCCAGGTTAACACACCAGAAATCCGATGTCAGATTACGAGTTGAATCTGTTCTGTTTTTGAGCATACACCATCAGAATTATTAAACAATAAAATTCATGTGCCGCGGTTAGAGGAGAGATGGTGGTGGAGATGTCCAAAGAGTCAAAGAGTTGCACAGCTGACGAAGACGAAGAATCGTGTGCTTAAGTGGCCTAATTACGAAGCGATCGACTACGGCGATGGAACCCGTTTGTGGAAGAGGAGAGAGATCGCGCTTCAACTGCAAAGCTCGAAGCTCACCTCCACGACGGCCTCCTCAGTTGAAGTCTTTCAGTGGCCCCGTGCGGCTCTTTTACTGCCTCTTGTGTGCCTCGTCATTATTATTGCTCTTGTTCTTTAACGATTTGTTTACAATTGCACCGCTCTTTAGTCTGATTTTTTTGCAATTAATATTTTAAATTGCGGAGGCGGCGGAGGAGGTGTTGAATTGAAAGTGGATTTTTTGCTAATTAATGGCGCATTGTGTCAGTGGAAAAGTTTTTCGGTGAATTTTATTGCAACTCGGTGGAAAGATAATAGTAATATTTATAGAAGAATATAACGAGCCCACCTTAATTGATGAAAAGTGAATTAAAGTTGAGTGAATTTTGTGCAGAATAATTGATCTTTGTGAGCTTAAATTGTTTGTGCGTCGCGTCACCCAATTTCTGTGCCTATAATCTTCTGGGAATACAGTGCCAAGGTTAATTACAAGACAATTGCCAATGAAAGGATTAATTTAGTCATTTTCCGAAATCGAGGTAAATTACTTACAAATAAATGGCACCTTAAGTGCCACACTCTGTGTGCTTAGTGCAGACAAATGACCACCTTGTTACAAAGTCACGAAAAGAAGAGCAATTTTAGTAATTGTACTTTGCATTGACTTTGGATTTTCAATGACAATCTGTGTTAATTGGGAGTGTGTGGACTCATCTCTGGGGTTCTATTAATTTTTTATATATATTTTAATGATCTTTAACCTATTAATATAATTGAGGAAGTAACATTTAAATTTAATTAAGATATTTAGTTCATGCATTTTGATTACAGAAAATTGATATTAGCCTTTTTTCGTTAATTGTTGTGACTTTTGTAGTAGATAATCTTAAAATTATATCTAAGTCAGTTATGTGTTTGAGTAATCATCATTAATAACTATTTTTTGGCAACAGAACTAGGCCGTAATAATTTTGCTGGTTCGAAATCAGTTTATTATTTCCTTCAATTGAAATGACAATATGTTGTATTACATCAGCTAATGTTCAGATTGAAACTTATAGTTAAAACAAAAGAAAATTACATATAAATATTACTGATATTAATAAACTCATAAAGAGCATTGGGTTATTTAATAAATAATGACAGCATTTGTACATAACTGCAAATTCCTGTCAAATAGATCCTCTACAGAATCTACATTAATTGATGTATCAATTATGTAGAATATTACTGATTTTGTGATTAGTAACAATTACTGATAATCTACATTGAGTTTGTTTGGACAGATTTTACCATTACCATGATCATGTTTTCGATGAAACCTACACGTAAACAAAAAAAATTAAAATCTACCGGATACACAATTACAATTTACGACTGTAGTTGAATATCTCTAAACTTTTGCTTTATTCAGAAATTACACTCCACACACACAGGTCTAAAGCACTCTTTGTTCTCGTGATTTTCTAGGAGTCTAGTGTTCAATAATGTCTCGCTTATCGATCCTAAATGACTATTATTACATTTTGTCAAATACATTTTAAAACCTCATTTACTTACGTCCCGATTCATTTCGTTGAATTAGAAAATAAACAAGAAAAGTTAATTATTGCAGATAATTGCAATTTCTTTGAAGAGTCAACTCTGTTTTTTGCCGTTACCATCTTTGCAACATTTGCAATTAACCTGTTAATTAATTTCAATTATTAGTAAGTACATGTTGCCATCTGCTTATTAATTATAAATGAATTGTTGTCTATTATTACTAGAGATAATGATCCAAATTTCCTATTCGATTTCGTGTTTCCTTATGTTGAGAAAAATATCGTTACATATTTATTAGTTATTAAATATGTAACATCTTTCACAATTACTTTTATCCGATTAGAAATATATTTTCACTTTTGAGTGATGCAATTATTAATACGTATTGAAAGTAAGAATGTTCATTTAATTTATCATTTAATGTTGAAATTAAAAGCTAAGATAAAAAATAAAATTTTTCTTTAACAATCCTGGGGTAGTTTTAACCCCAACCAATGGCTTTTATACTTTTCATGATTATGTGTTTTAAGTGTATTATCAGTAGCACTAAAATGTATAGATATCGTAGTATAAATTTACCTGAAACATAAGTGTAAGGTAGAGATTGTTTCCATTAGCAAATCAATTCATTATCCAAATAATGCTATTTTATTGAAAAATTATAAGAGAGAAGTAAACTTTTTTTACGATTTGAAAGTAGTAATGCTAAATAGGCAAATAAAAAAAGTCATAATCCAAATTTGAATAATTACAAGTTTTATGTTATTTTTTTTAAATTAAAAATACACAATATTTTTGCAAACCCATATTGAAAAGATTGATTCATTTTTCATGCTTCGATTCCATTTTTAATGTATGTTTGTGAAACTGGTTTTACTTGTGATATTATTAAAAAATCATTGAAATTTATTCTTTAAAATATTTCATGCATTTTTGTTGCTTAATATTGATATTACGACACTCAATTTTGCTCTGTCAAAGTCGTTATTATAGCACAAGTGTTTTAAGGAATTCCTTAAAGCACGTTTGATTTTTCTTTATTATTAAAGTATGACCTCTGTAAAAGAAATTCATTTAATTTATATGGTCGTCAGTTTTGAAAGGCGAGGCTTAACTGTGTGCTTTTTTTGTAAGTTTTTTTTAAATTAGCCTCCTATCGGAGACTCAAGAACTATCTTTATTTGTGGTTTATCAGAGAGGCCGCACCATGTATTTTTACAGAAATTCGAAATTTTAAAGATTTTTATGTTAATTTATTTTAAAATGCATATAAAACACTTATCTTATCGACCTTGTTGTATAAATAACTATTATTTAGTTTGCAATGCCGATTTTGGATATTAATTTACAAATTTCTAATGAATAATTGCCTTTCTTGGTATAAATAACTCAACTCGATGGAACCAGGTTGGAGTCCTGTTAAGAACGTAATTTTTTCTTAGAAATTCGTTACTTGTTTCCACTACGAGTAAGGACATTCTGTGATTAATATTTGTTAAAATACATATATAAAGAAATAATATACCCGACCTCCACTGCTGAACAATTACTATAGTCAATGCTATTTGTTCGACTTCAGACAAATTTTTAAAGCTCGGGTGGAGTACTCATAAAATCGAAAAATGAAACCGGACATTTCTATAAACTAGTAAGTTGCTGCTATTCAATGAATGGATACAGATGAAAGTTATGAAAGGGATGGTCTTCTTCGTAGTATGTGTGTTCTATTTCGGTGGCAAAAACCTGTCAATTAATACGCTCTATAAAGAATCAAATGTTCATAGTGCTAATCACTTCATAACAAATAATGATTCGTAAAACATTATTCAATTGTCAATTGTAAAAGATTGGCAAATGAAAGAACAGGCCATTTGAAAAATATGATTTCTTAAAACTAATTGGTTAGATCCAGACCGGTAACAGTTGTTGAGTCGTAGAAGAAGAAGTAAAACAAGGTCATAATCTACAAAAATTCGCCTTAAAATATAAAAAGTCAAAGTGCAAAAAAATTTGTAAAATTCGATTTTTAACGCAGAAAAGATGAAAAATTCGCCTAACGGCTCGTATTTTACAATCATTTTCTCATTAAAAAACGACTCCTTTTACAACACAAATGCCAGTAAATACCGATTGTGGATAATACTATTATACAAATATATTAATGAATAATTCCCTTTCTAAAAGGTTCATCTTTTAAACTGTAAAATTGAAGATATTATTGCAACTTGAAAGGGGCAGTGATAACATTTCTAATATAAAAAATTAATTCATTCCTCATACAAATAATGTAAAAATAAAAAACTAATCCTAATATTCAGTGAATTGAATAAAATGATTTATACTCGTATTTTGGTACTAAATCAACAGATATATTCATGTTTATAGTAAGGTGTATTCAAATCATCTTTTGAGTTATGACTGAATTGAAATGGTTTATCTCTGGCATCAAAACAGTTTTCTTTTATTATTTAAATTTTTAAACACTCCTCTTAAGCTGTAAAATGTTAACACCTGAGGTTTATTTGCAGATTTTATTGCAGATATTAATATGGTTGAGCTTTCATTCAATTTTTATACAATGTTACAAATTATTCAAGTATTTAAAGAAATTATAATGATTTTTTTAAAATTAAATTAAAATATTATTGGTATCTTACATAATTCATTGAAAAGATTTGCAATTTAAATATTTTCTATAATTTCGCTTGGAATGCGATTTTCTGTCAAAATATTTATTCTAATCTTAACTGATGAGTAGTTTGTTTTCATTAATTTATTTGTCATTTAATTTTTTCTATGCAACACTAAAGTTTAAACATTTAAAACTCCTTTCTAATTGCATTCGAAAGGGAAGAGATGCTTCTCGTTTATCTTTTTTTTGTTTTAAATAGAAAAGCTTGGACCTTGGAGTTTTTACTTGAAAGCATCTTTCCAGTTACTTTTCGCTTCCAAATCACAGTCGATAATTTTTTATTATTATATATAGTTTTTGAATAAATCAGCCTTCGTAAGTGGCTGATTATCGGGTCCGGGAAATGATTGTCTCTCGAATTGGCTGCATTCAAAACGTATAATTATCGAACCCAATTACGGCATTAATTGCTTTTCTCTGTTTTTTGGGACTGGGTTTATTTCAATTAGCCCACCTTTGGATTCTTCATTTAATCAGATTTTTTCTTATTCTTATTTCATCTGGCCTTCTGTCCGAATTCTTGACAGCGTGGAAATTGGAAATTTATTCAGAATTTGGTCCAATTTTTGTTCGGTTTTCAGTTAGTTTAGTTTTTTCATTTCTCAAATCTCGGATCAAAACAAAATATAACACATATGGAGGAGAGATCTGAAATTATCTGTGAAAATTTGAATGGCATGCAAATTTACCGTGACTCGCGTTACTCTTACTTTGAATGGTTATATCATCTTCATCCGCTCCGAGACCATCCACCGCAGCCATATGATGATGGTCTTCTTCGTCTTTATCGTGTTTCTCTGCCACGGTCCGGTAAAGAGGAAATCGATTCGAATTTAGTTTGCAAAAAAATTTAAAAAAAATTTAGTGTGTTTCGTCATAGTCACTCGCCAAAATTAATGACTTGTCTTCTTCTCCAGCTGGAAAATGAAACTAATTACTTTTAACCAGGTGAAGCAAAATATAAGTAACAAGAGCTTTTTGGCACAATTGGAGCAATGCACCGTGGACCGTATTGATCTTATCGGAGATATTAAACAATTTAATTAAATAATTCGTTTATGTAAGCTCTATTTCCTATTTTTTTAAAATAAATAATAATTCCAAATGCTGCTAATTTGACATTTAAACTCTGAAATTATAAAATGTTTTATTTCATTTCAATTGGTCCATGATGATGAATTAAGTACGAAAATATGAATGTAAATCAGTTATTAATTCTGTTAACATAAATTTTGTGTAATTATTGATACCTCAAATGTCTAAAAGAACTATTATTCTGAACTTTTTTCAAACTATTTACATCTTTAAAAAATTAGAAAAAAATATATTTTGTACTGTTTTTCCTGTATTCTCATTATGTAACACAAAATTGGTTTGGTTGGAAATTAAGTATGTATACGTACTGTCTGTCTAGAAAGTGCATAGTATATTAGTCTGAATCCCCTAACTTTAAAGTTTTTTTTATTGAATTAAGAATCGTTAAATTTTAACGTTACAATTTTGAGGTGACTTTTAACACTAGAATGCACAAGTATTCTATTAAATTGAGAAAATTGCCATAAATAACGATAATTTTCTGAAAGACGAATCTGGAGAGAAAAATTAAAAAATGTAATAATTGTAAGTTGTATAGTTTCTTTAGCCTTTAGACTCGATCAGGTCAGATGGACATAAAATTTTCCCAAGTAGACGCTTTCACCTAAAATTTACACATGGTTTTAGTTAATTCCAAAATGTTTTAATTGAAAGTATATAT
>JXOV01014310.1:0-18109 GCA_001014945.1 Clogmia albipunctata
ATATTCGCATACTCTCCCTTTGGCAACCAACCAGTCTAAGTGCTTGACCAATAAAAGACTGTGACTGAAGTGGTACAGTTGGTAAAACCGTTGTCACAGAATTGAACGCGATAGGGCCCAGATTCGAGCACTGCTCAAACCATTTCTTTTATTTTTCAAATTTCATTACTCGTTTTCAATAACAACATGCCATGTATTTGTTTAAAAATATGTTTTAAAAAAATAATAAATTCCCCGGCTTCTCCTCCTGTCGAATAAATAGTATCGTCATTACGATTCGTTAGACTCCAGACATACCTTCAAAGTTGAGATGGCGCGCATAGAATCGTAGAGATAAACCGAAACTTTCTACAATTCAAGTAATTTGCTGCTATTCAATGTATGGTTACAGATGAAAGTTAAGAAAGTCTCTGCGTAGTATGTGTGTCAAAATAAATAACCAATAAATAGGCACTGTATAGAATCATTTGTTCATGGTGCTTCATAACAAAAAGTCACAATCTTTCGGACCAGAAAATTTCTAATCTCACTTGATTCCAGCACCTCACGAGAAAGAACCTCTTTTGTAAGTTCGACTAAAGCCCCACATTCGCATAGAATGCTCTCTGTAGATTTATCCTCTTCCAGACACAACCTGCAGACGGTCTCATCTGTGGGCCGTTTCTCTAAGCTCACGAAGAATGTTCACAAGTTCGCCGTGAACAGTGAACCGAGTCTACAACAAAAACATACATTGAAAATCAATTCCATTAATCCAACCAGCGGAAATCAATTCATATTTCAGGTTTTTTCGAAGATATTTTTATTTTGACGCTATATTACTTTACTTTTGGTAATACAAATGAAAAATGGATATAGTTAGAACACATTCCTAATATTTACACTTGAAAAAAAAACAAGTATTTATTGAAATATGAGTTGAAATATGAATGAACCCAACGAACCAAATTTTAAAACACACTTTTTGTCACCTGAAAATTAAATTTTAGACCAAAATAACACATCGAGATGATCAATACAATTATATCTTCAATTTATATAAATCAATATNTTTTATTTTTTACGAAATTTACATAAAACTGAAACATTTTTCAATTATTGAAATTTCCACAATTTTCTTGTTTTTCTTCAGCGAAACACAATTTCCGCACAATATTTAACCTCTATACACAATACTTAATCATTTCAATGGGTATTTATTTATTAAACCTTGAAATATAACTTAAAATTAACAAAATCAATCGAATTATTTTTTGGATGAAAATGAAACGTCANAGTTAAATATAGCGACGTTATTAATAAAACCCGGTACTATTTTGTTGACTACCCAATAAAAACCGTTCGCAGTGGCGAAAATTCTTCGTGAGCTTAGAGAAACGGCCCCTGAAAGGAAATGAAGAGCATTTAAAAAAAATTGATTACGTAAAATCAATTAGACCTAGACTGGTAACGGTTGTGGTGTCGTCGTAGAAGAAGAATAATAAGAAAAAATCAATGAAATTTCAAAACCTGTTGGTTGAGGTTGAATTCTCTCAGGTATCTTACATGAGTTTTAAAAAATGCGATTTATTTTAATTGACGGATTTCAGTTTAGTGTAATCTAAAACGTTATGTTACCAAGTTACAAGTTTGGTAGCATTTCCGTACAAATAGATTAATCATGTTTTGAAATGACGAGATTCCATTAACTTTTACATTAAACATTTTTTAGAACGTAAATATCTAGATTAACATGCTAATTACTATTGTATGGTGTTTGTTGTAATGACATGTTTTCGCTATATTATTAGCAAGTTTTGAATCAGTTTAGAATCTGTTTAGCGATATTTGTGATCTGTGCTAAGTACCCGAACAACAGTTACACATTCAATTAAGGCATTGCGAAGTTGGTTTCCATTGTATCTGAAGCATAATAATAGATCCAAACCCAGAAAACAAGTCTTAACAACTGTTCAAAATGTTTCAAATTACCATACTTTGGAAAAAGTTTTTATCCCGTAAATTTGATACTCGTACCTAAAATTAATTAGAGGATTTCTGAAATATTTGATTGGTATTTTACGATTATAATGATTGAAAGGTGAAATTCGTTTATAAATATTTGATGTTCTTTATATTTATTTTAAGAATAATTACGGATTTAATCACTTTTTCTTATTGTATCAACGAATTGAGAGTTCTTGGAAAATTTCAATTCCGGCCTCTTTCTGGGAAAATCAATTTAGGAAGGTTTCCATTGTTTGACTTTTATTTAATGCCATCAAATCTAAAATCTTATTTATTTAAGTGAATACCGGAACCGTTTTTCTAAGGTATTCATAAAAGGTATTGAAATTGAAACCCCTTTTCAAATTGAAATTCAATATTTAAAGAATTGTCAAAGTTTAGGTTAAACTGAAAAATATTTGTCTTTCAAATGTCAATATTTATTTGAATTTTTGTAAATACTCGTGAATGCTATGAATTATATATCAATACTTTAATTGGTTTTGATTTGCTAATTTACCTAAATAGTTAAAAATCGGTTTTCCGTTGAGACACATTTACTCGTTAATTGTAGTTCTACCAGTATTAAGAACTTAAAGAATGTGCTTTTCATAAAAAAACGGGATTCGTTATTTTCTACCAGAAATGGATACAGAGAACAACGAAAGTGAAGTCTATGATGCTCCTGTGGTTGCCTTCTGTTGGCAATGAATCAATTTTGCGAAATTGTGACAAAACGATTTACTGTGTGTAAATTTGAAGATCCAGCTTCTTTTGGTTTCAGAGATAGAGATAAACGGGTGCGGCTATAAACTCAATTCAGACTGTATATTATATAATATGTATTTTAATTTGTATGCATTGTGCACACTTTTCTGACAAAATATTCAAGATAATTGAAAAATAGTATATTTCTATACAAGTGCTGTAATAACCGATTTCACATGTATATCCAACGCTATTTTGTGTAATTCAAAAAAAATACTAATTAATCGATTTTTCAAAATAAAAAATTCCGTTCGCAGCAGTTTTTTTTAAATTGTGGACACAATGTGGACAAGTAAGACAGTGTGTTTATTAGAGTGAGATGAGAATACTCACTGCGAAATGGTTTGATAACAATAGGTAATTTCATTAAATTGGTGACAGTTTGCGTGCAAATTTCGAATTATTTCAGCACTCCGTGCAGAGAAGTAAACCATTACAGAACCAATTTGCGTGAAGAAAAGTCTTCTTTTCAATACGGAATTGCACAAAAATTATATTTTGACGAAACATATCCTCTTTTCACACTTGCTTCGAATAAGGTGCGAAACAAAAGACCGTTTGTTTTAGTTGATTTAATCTGTAAAAGTGAAATGAAAGGATGAATTGATTCCAGTTTGAATGCAATCTAATATTCCGGGTGGAAAGGGTAGAGTTTTTTTTTTATTAATTAAATAATTGTACTTTGGCATTGACAAGCTTAGCATAGATAAATCCATCACTTTATGGAGGCAATTAAGTTTATGTTTTGGTACATGATTGTAAATTCGAGCTCGATATTAATTTCTGAAATATCTCATCCACACATGTCTCGCAAGTCAGATGTTGCTGTTTATTTTCAAACTACTCTCTGCTTGTATATAGGAGATGGTGGAGACTGTAAACAGACATCAGCAGTGGATGGGGTCCAGTTTTCAGAGAGTAAATAACATGCAAATTCACCGTTTGTAAATTTCTATATCGAGTAAACAAACAGAAGAAGCCTTTCGATTTTGGGAGAAAGAGAAGGAGAGGGTTAGAGGCTGAGATGAGGGTGTTTTCGAGGCGAAAAACACTGAAACTGTCCCAGGCTTAAGTTAGTTGGGTCATGTACCTAATACCTATGTAGAAAATAATGGGAAAAAATTCTGAAAAAAAAATGAAAAGAAGGACGATGAATGCCGAAGGGAACGTGAAGAGAAACGTCTTGGAATAATGACGGAATGGACAGGATGGTAGGGAATGAGACTCATTATTCAAATCCCTTCAAGTCCCCCGTCGGTGTCGCCCACTTGACTGGCTTACGGTGAATAGGCCTTTGTTTCTTTTCCTCATTTTAAATAAAAGAGGTCCAATTAAATAGGACTTTCACCATCTGTTTACGGATCTAATTGGCACGTGTGAAATTACTCTATGAATATAATCGTGCCAAATGCTGTATGATTAGAGCGAATGGCATTATTAGCCTGAAATTGATTTATGTACTGTAATTGTGATGTCGGAGGAAAATTCGAATAAATCACGATCGGAGCTCTGAAAGTGTGTGTAATTGATTTAGCTCAAGACTGGGCCTCTCCACTTGATGGATCTAAATCATCACTCGTTCGGCCCGTATATTTTGCGATTCTCCTAATTTCTGATTTAGTCGAATTTTATGGGTTTATTTATTGAATAGTAAAAATATGAAATATTTCTGCGAATACTATTTATTTGTGTTTTCTTTTAATAGAAATCCGCCTCGAGGAGTGCATTCCATCACAAATTTTATTGATCAATGGCTCGGTTTGATGGATGCTGGATGGATGAATGGGTGGATGGATTTGCATCGTACATCAGTCTTGATTTCGTTTGTCGAATAGAAAGGGATTTTATTTAATGGTCGAGATGGGTTCTTATTTAATCAATTTATTCAAATTCAGTTTTGTACTGAATTTATTCAGAAATACTGAAGAAGGAGGGGTTTATGCTAACTACGTATATTTTATACAATCATATTTAAAAGTCTTTATATTCAATAGTTTATGTTAGAGTTGGTATCGCGCTTGAACTATGTGACCTATGATCCACATGTAGGGACGGGTTCGATCATTTTGTTACCAGGATAATAATTTTTATTTTAATAAAGAAATGATTTTATTAATACGTTGAATTGGGTTTTTATTTAAAATTTATTTTTATATTGAATTTATTGAGAAATCTCTAAATGGATTGCCTATCGTCAAAATAAAAACCCAATATATTTTACTTTTTAAGGCAATTTAATTGTTCTTTGCTTAAGTTTTGTCTAGTTGTAGATACCGGACATAACATTATTAGAAAAGTAATAAAACAATACTTTGATTATCTTCCGTGTTTCATATGAAATTTTATTCATTTTTAAATAAATTAACACAAAAATCTTAAAAATTCGTTGAATTTTTGTAGAAATATATGTTGCTTTGTTCCACACCAATAAAATTAATTTAAAAATATCCTAGTTCGAGAGCAAGAGAGCGTTGAATATTTAAAATGTATTGTTTTTATGTTTTGTTTCATTATTTTCATCAAAGCGTCCTTTTTATACAATAAAAACTCACTTCATATAAATTTACTCAATTCTATGAATTTCATTCACTATGGTCATATTTTAATAATAAAGAAGAACTTCAATAATACATTGTATCGCCAATATTAGCTTAATCCACGAGCAAATGTTAAAATTAGATTTAAATTTGAAAGACAAAACTAGGAACTCAAACAATCCCATTATATCCTCCCTGTATAACTAAATTATAACCCATTAAGTTTTTTTTTCTTTCTTTTTTTCCCCTCTCTATAATACAGTCATAAATTCAATAAAAATATTTAGCCCACAAAATTTAACAATATATTTACAAGACAACCAATAATAAATTATATGTACTTTATAAACCCAACTTAACATTGTCTGCTCATTACCCAACGGCACTATGTAATCATTGTAAAATACTGTAAATATGAAAACAAAAAATTGAATAAAGATATTTTATATATATAATAATAAAGAAAATGCACTAGTGCTTTAAGTAGTTCTTTGTTGCATTTGTACTTTGACAGAAGAAATTTTAGTGCCTTAATATAAATTTTATGTTTACATATGATATTAAGATACTTCTACTATTTTTTTTTTATTTTGTCATTAACGAGTAAGCTTTAAAAGCACTAGTGCTTTTTTATATTATTATTCTGCATTTCTGTTTTCTATGAAAATTAATCATTGCTAAGTATTAATATTTTCATTGACATTTTAAAATTATTTCTTAATTAACGTATTTATTTGAATATAGTAAAAGCTTCGATAGAGAATTGTATTTTAGATGAAAATATAGTGGATATGTTTTAAGATCACAACAAAATCTAACAAATTAGTATATGAAGTTATTTAATTAATTATATTTCACCATACTGATTAAATTTTATCTTAAAGTTTGATAAATATTAATAAGCTTCTATTGTAGTATTATCGGAATGAATAAAATAGCCAACGAAGTTTGAGCAGTTCAACAAATAAATAATAATTCAGTCTTACTTTTAAAGACAAGAAGAGAAATTCAAATGTGTAAAAAAAGAAACAAAATTTGCGCTGAAATTTAAAGAATATCGTCTAAGTGTTTATTTGTCATAAATGTATAAAGTCTTGTATAAATCATAGTCGATAAGCATTAGGAAACTCATGGATGGGTTAGATAAGTTTTGATTCGCTCGTTTTTTAAAGAACCTTAGTATTTAATAATAAATTAATTATCGTTTTTGTTGCATAAATAACTAATTTGAAGTTAATGCACAAAATTGACGCATTATCAATAGATAAAAGGAGAAAATTGTTGCGAAATGCATTTAAATTTTCTCGTATATGAAAATGGTGTGTGTATGAAGTGACAGAAATAGTCAATTTGTTGAATTAATTGGCTTTCTAAACAATTATAACGAAATAATAATTGCATTCTAATTTGATCATCGGCTATAAATTCTAAACGTAATTTGTTATGCATTGCAAAACTGAGAGGTAAACAAAAGGAGCCTTTATTGCCGAATAATTTGCCTCGTAATTATTGCAAAATGAAGAACAAATGTGCGGTTAAATATAAACACCTCTGGTCAATATTTCGGGTGGTATAGATTGTTTTGTTATTGGTCATTATTTATTATTAGGCTATATCGAGAAGCGTCAGTTTGGCTTAGAAGATTAATGGACGAGATAAAGCGTTGAATAATGGGATAGAAAGAGAAAGAGTGGTCAAATTAAGTCAGCATTGATCGTGGTTTGGCTTGGTTCTTGGCTAAAGAGGAGAAGGTGGGTCTGTCTGGGTTTTGTCCACAGCTGAGAGGTTTACGCATTAAGAAGAATTGGTATTCTGGTTTCAACTTGACCCTCCAATTTCAAAGTAATGCTATTATTTGCCTAATTTAGGACGTTCTCTCTGGGCGACAAGGCGATGAGGAAGGGAGGAGGACCAACAATGGCATTGCTAATGGCAAACAAATAAGTGTGAAAATTGTTGTACAGCTACTGGTCGGGAGGAGCAGGTTTTTTGCTGGTGGTTGGTTGCCTTGAGAATCGGAAAGCAATTTAATAATCAATAGAAAAGTAATTGGAGTCGGACGCGGTCCCATTTTTATTTTTTGCCTGTTTTATTTCGCTGGAGAGAGACGGATCGGTTGTCGCTTATCGTCGCGTTCAATTGTGGAAATTTAGGAAGGATAAAGCGGGGAGGTGGAGTTGAAGAGGAGGTGGAGAGTAGGGACAGAATAGAGATTGGGGGATTTCTTTAATGGAGCAGAGAATGACGAGGACAATTATGATAATCGATCAAGAACCGGGGCTGTTTACCACTTTGCCCAATGTGATTATATTCGGATGCCGTAACCGTATACTTATAACAGCTTATAGGATGAGATGTCATCGGAAGATAATTTTCGATTTTCTTGTTTGCTGAAATGGAAAGCATACAATGCACATATGGATATATGGTAGACGAGGGAAGCTCCACGAGTTTTAAGTAAGGGATAGTTATTTTTATGATAGAAGGTTTTGAGTTGTGTTTTTGATGGAGGATCAAGAGATGATTAGAATTTTAAATCAAGATAATTTATTTTTAATTGGAATTATTGTTTATTTGAAATTGTTATTAGTATACATCAGAATGATTTAAAATATAATTAGACCATACAACTCATTACTGAGTAATAGCCCTCACTCAAATATATAATAACATATGAACGATCACATCGGACTGATGCGCCATCGTGATTCCTTGGAGTTATGGGTGCCTCCCACTGCCCCTCCTCAGGTTAACGTTTTCTCTACCTTCTTTTATGTTAAGGAATGTAAGCAGTATATATGATCTATCGATCAGCCTTTCAGCACCGCTCACGTGGGCAGTATAGGGAAGAGCTTCGGGTTAGTTGAACATCGACAGTTAGTAAGGTTAGTAAAGGAAAAATTCATAATTTAGTTAAAGTGAGTTTTTTATTTGGTAATTTACTATAAATTTAAATTATAGTTTAATGTTTGTTATCATTTAAAATTTTCTAAAAACAACAGAATTTAAAAAATTAAAAAAAAACTATTACTTTCCTAAAATAATTTTTTATTGAATAACGTTTAGTTTTTCTTTTTACAAAATAATAAATCTTAAGAAAATATACGTGGTTTGGTAATATATTTGAATATTATCTTACATATCATTTTATAAAATCTAAACTTAAAACTTATAAATAAAGATTTATTTTTATAAAACCCAGATTTTTAAAGGTGGACTTTTTTAACATATAAGGTTTAAAATTTCTGAATTTTATGTTTATTTTTATTTAATTACAAATAATTGGAAGTTTTTTGGTATAAAATTTTATTTAAATGTCAAAAAATGTCTGATAATGTTAAGATTGAAATATTTTTTTAAAGTAAATTTATTAATATCATTATTATAATGATATTAATAATCAGATATTTTTTGTTTCATAGACTTTTTATGAGACTATTCCTTCAAATAAATTTTAGCAATTTATTAATTTTCTTAAAAAATGTATAATTGTTTTTAAGTAGATAGTACGTACTGTATTATGAGTAAACTATCACATAAAAAAATTTCCCTTTCAATTCCTGTAAGGAACATGAGGGGTCTCAACTTCAACCAACGCGTTTTCGACATTTCGGTGACTATTTGTTTTCAGTGTATTAGTAGTCAATTAATAATACGTAGACCAGTTGAAAAAGGGACCCAGTCAATTCTACCCGCCCAGGGATCGAACCCTTGGCTCCGAAGAGGCAGCCGGATGCGTTAACACATCGGCCACGAGACAGATNTTTCGACATTTCGGTGACTATTTGTTTTCAGTGTATTAGTAGTCAATTAATAATACGTAGACCAGTTGAAAAAGGGACCCAGTCAATTCTACCCGCCCAGGGATCGAACCCTTGGCTCCGAAGAGGCAGCCGGATGTTACCACATCGGCCACGAGACAGATGACATAAAACTAACCGAATATTTAGGGAAAAAGACACGTCTGGTCTTACTTTGAAGTAATTGTCCAAAAGGACAACCACTAGGCAAATAAAGTTGGAAGATAATACAATTCATTCTGTAAGCAAAACATAAACACAAGATAAAATTATCATTGTCATAAATTAATTGTTAAAAAATTAGTACAATTAGTAATTTTTAGGATACAGACGTATTTTTTTAAAAATAAAATATTTTATTATTATTTTTGTGTAAATTTAAAATACAAAAAATGATGTTCTTATTATAGTCATTATTAAGAGAATTTTACCAATATGTGTGAAATGTATTTAAGAAGAAATTACTTTCACTTGAATGATTTCCACAAACATGTAGATTAACCCTTGTGCTTGAGCATATGACCATTTTTCAAGTGGGATGTCTTTTGTATATCTCTGTGACAAGGGTATCGAACACATAATAACTATGTAGCGCGAAAAGTTTAAAGGTTCTTCTTAGAGGAGCACCACGTGTTTTTTTCTGGGGGGATTTAAAGTGATGTGTATCTGTTTTGTGGGAGGTTATCCGGGTCTCGTAGGCTTATAAGCGACGATCTGGGAAATTCAAAAGATGTACATAAGTATTACTTTGGAATTTTCGGCAGCACCGAAAAAAATGATAATAAATTGAAACTTTTCAAAGTTGAATGTTTTCTTTTTCAATTTTTTTCTTCTTCGTCTTTGAAACTTTGGTTATCGATGTTGCTAAAGAGGAGAGCCTGTCTATAGAAGAAGATGGGGGTGTGCGTTTTAATGCGAATTCCGTGTCGAGCAGCTGTTGAGGATTTATTATCCTAATCTCTGAAATGCCATAAACATGGACAAGAATCGGGTTCTTTTTTTAATATTAATTTCATTTTTGACGTTATCGGAATTGTTGTTGGTGGCGTTGTATTTAAGATAAACTTTACTAGCCTTCGTAAAATTCATTGAAGTTTTTAATTGGGGCTGTTTTGGGACTAAAAATAGACCCTTATCAATTAATTACCGATTAATCTTAAGCCGGTTATCTGATAAGGCATTTTACAAAGATTGATATTTGTTTATCTCATTTAGCTTCGGGGCTTATCTTTGGAAATTCCTTGTAGGTGTTAAAAAAGTCATAAAAAACTTTGACCAGATGGATTAGGAGGGAGATTTAATCAAGTTTAGTAGGCTGGAAGTGGCAAACCCATCAACTTTGGTCCATAGAGATAGTAGAGCACTAAGATTGGAAGTGTAATAGCCGAAAAGGCAATCTTTCTTCTCGGAATGAATTCAACTCTCCTGAGGGAGACGACGACGTCTGGAATTGGATGGGTGTAAAGTTAATTGACGTCTTGACTTTTAATGAAAAGTGGAAAGTGATTCAGCTGGAGTGGAATTGCCAAGGTAATTTTAATCGCCATGATCAAAGCCAGAGAATTTGCTTTAACCAATTCAGCTAAGCAAATTTACGATTTCGGATTAAATTTACAAACTGTTGTTGGTTTAACAAGATTATTCGACCAATAAATAAAATTTCCGATTCGGGCCTTTGTGTTTATTCAATTTGGACTGTTTGACTAAGGTTATGACTGTATATTTTGCCAATTTACTGTTTTATTTTGGCAAATGCCTGTTTTGGCAATATGCTTTGAATCAAAAGAGAGAAATGGAAAATTGACGAATTTAAATTGGAATTGTTATGGAAATTTCTATCTTGTTTACCCTATTAAAAATTTAAATTGGAATTGGTAGTAATTTTTGCCCAATTTTAAAGATAAATTTAATTTACTGTTGATATTTTAGATTATTTGGTGTTTGTTTTAGGTTATCTAATGTTAGGTAATGAATATTTCGGTACTTTGTGAATACAAAATGAGCTTTTTGGGAAATTTGAGCAATTTGTAGTGGTGTTCAATAGCCAAATTGCGGACTCTGAATATAATTGAATAGAATCGTGACAGGATTGCTAAAACATTGCCGAATTTAATTTGGCAAAATTGCTTGACTATTTGATTAGGTATTTCTTAATTATCATGAATATTTCATGAATTGTATGTATGTCACCTAAATTATGACAAATGAAGAATGGGCCATTTTTGTTCCAATATGTGAAAAGAAATTTAAAAAAATTCAACTAAAAAAAAACAATAGTGTTATCATATGAAACGTAATTGCATAACATTTCATATGATAAAACTGATCATACTTTACCTAAAACAGAAAAACTATCATCATTAATTCAATAAATAGTTCAAGATATCAAAACATGAATTGTTTTGCAAACAAATACAGTTCTGTAAAAAAAAGTTAAACCTACAAATTGCAACACATTTTGTGTATGTTTATACAAAGTTTACGTTTTGTTGTAAAACCAGAATGGCATGGGTTTTTAATTGTTTGTTGATAAAGGTTTTTTGTGCGATATACCTATTCAAATGTTTGTTTATGTACAGTACAATAAATAAATGGTTCGAAGCTAAAAACTGACCAAGTCAACATTTCATTTATTTATGTTAACAATTGTTTTGGTTTAAAACAATTCTTTAGAATTATTAAATTACAATTCATTATGGGATTGAATTAACTGGTTCAAATTTACTTAACTGACATTCTGTAATATGCAAAAAGTTGCATTTTTGTTCAAAGAATTATTTTTTAAGATGACAAAAAACTGCATTTTAAAGAATTGGTATTTCTAAATATGCCTATTTCGCAATATAATATTCAGCACATTTTTATATGTAATCAAAATTGAGGTAAATAACCCACGAAGAGTTGTAGTCCTTACTCATATGTATAAATACATATGAATGATCACTGGTATGCCGCGCCAAAGTGATTCCTTGGAATGATGGGTGCTGTCCATCGCCTCCTTCTGATGTTTGCGTTTTCCTTACATATTTTTATGCTAAAGGCGGTATATATGCCATCGACCAGCCTTTCGGCAACCGCGAACGGCTTAGTTATGGATAAATAGTTAGTAAGGTAAAGGAAAATTTATAATTTAGTTAATAAAGCATTGAAAAAGATACAAGGCCAAATTTCATACAATTCAGTCAAAAACCCATTTCATATTTTCTGTTTTTCGCCCATTATTTTTAAATGTATTTGTGACTGAAAATTTTATACAAATTTCATAGTCTTATTTGAAATTAATAATATTAACCAAATTGCATCATTCACGGAACTAGATAATTTTAACACATTTGGTTTTTCACATTGTGGAACAAGTAAGACACAGTTTAACAAATAAGAGGGAAAAGCACCTCTTAAATAAATCCGAATTGATTGGTGAGACATAGAAATTTTCCTATCTCACTCGAATAAACTCTATCGATTGTAATTTTAAAGTTAAATAATAAATTTGTAGAGTTTGGGTTATGACAACAATTTGTAATTTCATTAAAATGGTGACTAATTTGCGTGAAGAATTTTGAAATATTACCGCACTCCGTGAAGAAAACTAAACCGTTACAGAACTAATTTGCGTTTAAAAAAGGCTACTTTTCGATACGGAATTGAACTAATTTATATTTTATAGTTCTTCTATTATTTGTTGACAAATATTTTATTGTTCAATTACAACTAATATAAGTGGGTGAAAGTGTTGTCTCTTACACAATAATAGTTATTTGTACACTTAGGGTTCAAAGTGATATTTTGTTCACTGAGAATTTCAGTTGTCAACCGAAGCTTGCTGAGGTTGAGAAGAAATTCGAATGAACAAAATTCAATTGAACCCGTAGAGTACACATAATTTTATACATTTGTAATCTAGTGTCTTTGATTCGAAAAATCTCAAAAATTTTAATAAAACAATATCAGTACATTATTTTATTATTATAGTACAGTTTTTGTTTTTTGTCTCCCTAGAGAAGAAAAACTCATTTTGAATGGATGCTATGAGTGAACAAAAGCTTACTTTGAACGCATCAAATGTATAAAAACAATTATTACTCCACATAAAAAAATTGAATTATTTTTTACAATTTTTTATAGATCGCACTTCAATGTATTAAATAATAATTGAAAAAAGTCTAAACAGAAAACCACATAAATAATTAATAATGATAATTAATAGAAGACAAATTAACAAATAAAATTCCGAATATTTATAATAAATTTTATTCTTTATATTTAATTGGCAATACAAACCGAATTCTTTTATATGAATTAATTAAATTTAAAAATAATTGAAAAATAAAGTAACAAAGAAATTATAGAGTTAATTGACCATTCAATTAATTTTAAAGATGGGGTAGTCAGACATTAATTTATTTTAAAACTTTATTTCTATTTTTAACTATAGACCAGTTTTGACCTTAAAATATAAGATAATAAATATGTACTTTGATTATTCTTCTTGTCTAAATGCCACTTTCAATCTAATTATATTTCCCTAATAATATTACATATTTCCATATAAGATTCTCTATCATAAATTAATTATATTATTGTTCACAATATATTTAGAATGCTTACGTGCGTAATTAAGTGTTATTAAATTTGGAACTTTACTAATTATAACTTTATATTCAAAGTAAATAATGCGTAGAATCTCTATTTTTATATTGCCTATATTAAGGCGTTTAATTTTAGCTGGCAACTACATGGTTTTCATTTTCACAATAGAATGTTCGAGTAATTTGAAGATATAAGTAATTTAAGAAGATTTTGTTATTTTTATAAATAGTTTAACAAAGTAAAAACACCGCTCAAAATATTTGATCAAATAGAATATGTTTAGTTTTTTTTATCAAGAGGTCGAAAAGATTATTTTTTAAATTCGGACCTCAGAATAGATTAATCGAATTGCAATTTTTTTTGGTAAAATAATAGATGTGTTTGTTGTCCCCAGATGTTGGACAGAATAACAGAAGGGTGTAGGTTTGATTGTAGATAGTATAAAACGTAAAGAAATTAATTGTTCGGTATTTTCCCACATAAAATGTGTATTAAGACAGTTTACTACTTTCGCCAAAAAACAACTAATTTGGATCGGATTGCAATGGGACATCTTCTTCGACGTCGCAACAACTGTTACCGGTCTGGGTCTAGCCTATTGGTTTGACGTAATTGAATTTTTTCAAATGCTTTATCTATTCATTTGCAAATTTTCTTCCAATTGACAATTGAATGTCTTGCCCACGAATCATTATTAGCTATGGGGTGATTAGCACCATGAACTGATGATTCTATATAGAGCTATTCATGGACAGGTTGTTGCTACCGAAACAGAACATACATAATTTGAAGGAGACCATCCCTTTCGTAACTTTCATATGTATCCATTCATTGAATTGCAGCTACAACTAAATTATTATTATTGAAAGATCACTTAAAATCTATGAAGTAAGCCAAGCTTTAAAGACCTGTCTCATTCGAACAAGTTGTATTGACGATACTACTGGTAGGTGTTTGAGAGTTGAGGCTGGGAATATTATTTTTTCAAATGTATTTACGCAAATATAAAGTATAAAGTATTGTTAGGCAAAAAAATTATGAATTGAAGAGTTAATAAGTTGGGTCAGTTTTAGATAATTATCCGATTATTCATCTGTAATCGAAATTTATTTTATATTATTTTCTCATTTTTCGAAATAAAATAATTCTTCGATATTGCGTTATACAATTCGGAAGCTATTGATAAGAGAATTATAAGATTCCTTTTTTTCCTTATTCATGAAACAGATTCAATTATTTGCGAATCTTTTATCACATAAATTGTTGAGAGGTATATTGTGCGTCTACTACGTCTGGGAGCTGGAACTAGATCTAGAGATATCAAGGATGGCCGAGTGCGTTTTAACCAGTAATATTTATTTTTTATCCTTGATATTTGACTGTACAATAGCTACTATTAGTACTAGTATGTACAATCAGGATTTTAAAATATTGTTTTAATAAGGGTAATAAAAAAAGGAAGATTTTTTAAATGTTTATTATGTTTGAAGCGATGTTATTTTACATGAATAATAGTTAAAAAATTTTTATAGTAAATATATGAACTAAAATTTAAAATGAAAATATAGCTTTAATAACAATTAAATATGTCGGTTATGAATGATTGAAACACAGTGAAATAAAAATTAAAATTATTGTAAATCTTTAATTATCAATTCCATAAAACATTAACTTAGAGGCACTTAAATCCATTGAAATAAATTTGTATGCTCATTTCTAAAATAGCCATTTAATGTGTTTGATTTATTGACTTTTAGGGCTGGTTTAATGAAACTGAGGAATTTTTAAGTGTTTAGCGGATAGAATGTAGGCCATAATTCTTGCGTAAATTACCGTATATATGTATGTATATTTGGTAAATAAAGTTCCATAATTTAAAGACTATCGTTTTATTTTCGGTGGAGAACTGAAAGCGATTTTTCGCCCGAGAGAATTTCATTTGGCAATATATATTGCGAAATGCGCGCGAGCACTTGAGAAGAAGAACGATAATGTTGTCGTACAAATTGAAAAATAAATTTCTTGCTTAAGTGCTTTTCGCACACCGAATTCCAGACAATTTTTTCTCTTTTCTGTTTTATTCCTCTATATATTTTCCACGATATTGTAGCTAATGGTGTTTTGTGTCATATGTCGTGGTCGTCATCATTATGTGTCTGTGTGAGCGTGTTTGTTGGTAATGTGAGGTTTTCTGTTCTTATATTATTTTATTCGGTAACCAAATGCTGCTGCACCCACGCAAGGACGTTAGCAATATCCCTCCTATTTTTAGGTGGGAGATTAAATTAAAATTGTAATTTTACCGATGATGGGAATTTTTTAAGAGGAAAAATTGTGTTATACTTGCAAATTAAATTGGCATAATTTTAGGGTAGATAAGTAGAAGGATGAATAGGGTAAATGGTGCTGTAATCATATAAACAATTTTGGTTATGGTCCCTTTGAATACTTTAGGTAGGGTTGTTAAACAAAATTTTTTCTTTCAATTCCTGTAAGGAACATTGGGAGTCTTAACCTCAAGCAACGGTTTTAAATTTTTTATTGACTCTTTGTTTATTTGGCAATTACAAGAATCTAGAATCGCTACTAAACTATCTAGTATCTAGTTAATCCGCCTATTTCATTTCTGCTTTGGCGCCTTCAAGTTTTTAAGAACTATCAAATCCATTTTATAGATTTATTGGTTAGTGGGTGAAGAACCCGTTCTGGAATTATAGTCCTTATTCACATATAAAATATGAGAATCATAAAATGTCCAGCTGTACGAAAACGTGTCATTAGGTTTATGATTGGCAGCCATACGCCCCTCCACATAATTCGTCCTAGCTCTCACTGTCTAAAACCGTTTCTGACTCTAACTTATTGCCATCGATAAAATTCGCGATAAATGTGGATTTTCATACACTTCTTCCTACTACTAATTATGCAAATTTGGTACAGAAACATTATTTTGAAAATAATTATTTAATTCGCCACTTATTAGCGCTTAAAGACCTTTATATTATTTTCAGATCTTTAGTCCTTGGAATTTGTTGCGTAATAACATTTCGATTTATTTTGTCCAATTCTTGGCAGAAAAATTATTTATCGCGAATTTTTTTGAAGAAAAATGTGCTCGGTACAAACAAGTAAATTGTGTGCATATAAGGGTTACAGATAATATGCACCAGGCGCTTTCACTTTCATGCAGTATTCTGAGTAGCTATTGGTTTGGCCGTTTGAGTTTTATAGCAGGTTCATGAATTAAACAAACAAAATGAAAAATAGGAGGAGAATGGAAAATTAGGGTTTAAACCTAAATAACAGCGTTAATAATGACTTAATAAGAATTTTAAAAATGCCCTTCAATTCAGAATAAGTTCCTCTTTCCATAGACATGCAGTAACAAGCAAATATATTTATTATATCGGAAATGCCATTATTCGCCAGAACATGTTTTAAGTTTCAACAAACAAGAGAACTGTAGAAGGCCATAAAGGTTTTGGTGTAAACTGGTCATAACTAACTTATTATCATCGATATAGAAATTTCTTTGAGTGATCTGAGGAGACTTTGGATGAGACAGGATAAAAGTGTACTTAAACGCGCCATTTAGTACCGCACACTAGGGCAGTATAGGTCTGGCTCTTTTACAGGAGAGGTTTAATGTTAGTAATATCCACATTTACTATGAATCATATATGCCTATAATATTTCTTCATAATTTAGTAATTATAACTTGATTTTAACTTAAAAAATTGTTTTAGAAATCCACGATATTTTAAATCAAATTAAATTCGTTCAATTAATATATTAAAAATCATTGTATTTCTTTCTTTCAGACCGCGTTATGTACATTTNTTTACTATGAATCATATATGCCTATAATATTTCTTCATAATTTAGTAATTATAACTTGATTTTAACTTAAAAAATTGTTTTAGAAATCCACGATATTTTAAATCAAATTAAATTCGTTCAATTAATATATTAAAAATCATTGTATTTCTTTCTTTCAGACCGCGTTATGTACATTTTGTTGTAATTATGCTATATACTGCAAAAAGCTTAGCACTCGCTTTCGGACTTACAAAGTCTTTTATAAACCTATTTGAATTTGTCTATCTCGATCGTCTAATCACTTGGGGAAAATCGGAATAGGTTATGTAGGGTATTATAGAAGACGCTATTTAAATACAAATTGGTTAGTTTTTCGAATATTGGTTTAGATTATAGGATCCTGGGTTGTCGGAGCTTTATGAATTTTTGTTGTTGCTTAGTGTTTTAACCAATATTTACACTCATCGCATTGATATTATGTTGGTTCCATCATTTGTTATCTCTGTATTTGTTACTGAAGATACTTAGTTTTTAGGAAAACAATGAATTCTACAGATTTTTAAATATATAAAGTTTTAATAACTGTTAAAAATATTTATTTTGAATTGT
>JXOV01014319.1:12218-36133 GCA_001014945.1 Clogmia albipunctata
AACATTTTTCAACAGAATTGTAAAAAATATTTATTTTTTCAATTTAACTAACAATTATTTTTTAAACATTAAATTAAATATATTATGTAACATTTTTATTATTAATATTTATTTTCTACTTTCAGCTCCTTTTTGACACTGCAATAAGCGTAATCGTGTTTCAGTTTGATGGGAACGTGGGACAGAGTGGGGAAAATTCCCCTGACAATCCCGAGAAGAAGATACAAGAGAAGGTGAATCAATCTACGGATCGAATGAATATTTGGTTGGGTGAAATATTGCAAAGGGATTGTCCTGGGATCGATTTGGAGATTCTGGACCATCCCACATTCGGCACAATAATCCGGTACTGTCCCTTTGAGCTGGGAATGGGCAGCAGTGTGCCCAGTGTGGATCATTTGCAGCATTTTGCCGACTGCTTGAACGCTCAGGTGGAGATTTTGAAGGCGACGGAGCACCACAAACAGACTTTTACCAAGATCCTGGAGAACCACACCGTTCTGAGAATGGTGGATCTGCCGGAATGGGCTGGATTGGGCGGAGTGAGGTACGTTCCCGATGGCTGGGTGGAGATTTTGACGGACCAGGCCAAGACAGAGCTGAACAAACTGAACACGGATCTGGTGGAGCAATTGCGAGCGACGGATAGCGCTTTTGCCCTGGGAGAGGGACCCGATGGCATGGTCTGTGTTAAATTCGGAATGGTAACAGCGGAGACAGATGTAGAAGAATTGCTTGATCTGGTAATTCAGGTGGGCCAGGCTGTTCAGGAAAATTCAAGGGTCTTGGACTCAATGTCGGAGATTGTGCGCAAAGGAATCGATCAGGTGACGGCCGATTTGCAAAGGGAAACCGAGGAGAAATTGTGGCAGGAGGGCATTCTACGACATGTTCCCGTGGTGGGGCGAATGGTCAACTGGTGGTCACCCCCTCCCAAAGAGACTGGTATCAAGGGCAGGAGTCTTAATTTGACGCAAGGGGTCGTCGAAAGTACGGAAAATATTTACAAGTAAGTTAATGATATTTTTAATTTAAAATATAATTGATTGTAATATAGAAAAGTGAGTTTTTTATTGGTACCATAGTACCGTAGTAGGGTTTGTACCGATTCATTTCTGCATTAATGCGTAAAAGATTTTATTTTTTCACTAGTGCAAAAAATATATTTGGAGTTTCATATTCATTTTGTCCTTAACATATTGTTCGAACGGAAAGCTTAAGGTGTGTCCTCAATAAAGTAATGGCTGTTAGCAGATTTTCTAGTGAATCTTCATTAAATACGAGTTTTAATAAAATTTTGATTTAGAACTATTGATTTGTATAGTAGTATTTGTGCCGTGATAACTAGATAACTAAAATTTCGTTGATTCTTCTACCCGATGAACCATGATTGATTTAAGTTTCGTTATTTCTCTTTTCAATAGTGAAAATTTTGAATTTGTTTTTTAACTGTCAATCAAAAGTCATAATCAACAAATAAATTTATACACAACAGATTTTCCTGAATTTTGAAAAGTATTGCAAAAAATTGAATCCCTACTCGTACTTCTCTGTAAAATCCATTTTTAAATAGGAAACGATGAAAAACTCGCCTTATGTTAATTTTATACCCTTGTATTATAAATAACTATTAAACCCGAATGGGAAATATATTTTTTTATAATGTGCTTTTATTTTATAGGTATCACATGCAGATTGCAGGTGGTAAGACGCATATTGCGGGCAATAAGAGTAGTCCCCCAGCACCAATTGTTCAACAATCTGTGGGGGGCGCAGACAGTTCTGGCCATTCCAGAAACATAAGCCAAAGCAGTTCCGCTTCTCAACAGCAGCAGCAACAAGTACAGCAACAACAACAGCAGCAGCAACAACACCAACAGCAATTGTCTCAAAGTGCGCCAGCGGACTCTAAATAAGCACAAAAAGAAACTTTTATAAACTTCTATTTAAAAACTGAATCGTTTTTATTTATAACTTACCCTCAATTATTATGTTCTAATTTTATTCCCCTGTTCACACGACATTTCCGTACCAATTTACTGTGTTATTTAGAGAAGAAGTCAAATAAAATGTTATAATAAATGAAGCAGTTTTTAAACTTAAAAATTATTATTTTTTTTAAAAGAAATACTCTTTGAAAATAATCAAAGCAACCTATTTTGGATAACATTTTATTTCAAAATGGCACTTCAATCTTTTTTTTACATTATTTTCTCTGTCGTTTTTTTGTACTTTTTCTTGCCGCACTCGGAAGGGATCATCTGCCACAAGTGCTATGGGGCTCAATGCTTCAACGCATCCTATATCGAGACAATACAGTGCAACGATAAGTGTTTTATTGGCTTTTATTGGTTCAACGAGACGACTTTGAGGAGGGGCTGCATTTCCTTGTCCCGAAAAGAGGCCCACGTTTATGTCCTGTGCGATACTGACTACTGTAATGATGAGATAATAGAGCCACCCCTTGCTTGCTTCAGTTGTGATTGGACGGATCAGAATTGCATCGATCAGAGGCCTTGTCTTCGACCAGATTTTGTCGTTCGCGATCAGTGCTACAGTGTGATGAGTAGAAGACGGAAGAAGATCAAATATGGTTGTTTGGGTGACATGTCCTTGGAAGAACGGGTCGACTACTTTCGGTTTCCATTAGAGATTGAATTATGTGACTCTTTATTGTGCAATGATGGATCGTTTCATTATCTGACTAAAGAGATCTTCAACGATGACATGAAGTGCTATGATAAGAACAATGGAGAAGTTTCTTGTCCAAACAATACTCATAGGTTTAACGGATATTGCTTCTATTTGGATTATGAAAACGCCAAGGGCTGCTTCTCGGAATTGAACGAAAACCTAGTGAAGAGGTATTACACTCTTAAGAAAATTCAAGTTTGCGCAGGACGTCTGTGTAACAAAGACTTGTCCGTACAAAGTGCAACCCGTTGCAATGAGGATAAGAAAGAGTGGCTTTGTTTAAGATACCGAGATAGGTGCACTGTAGCCATAGATAATACTTCAATTCCGGCAACGGCTAGAACTAGAGGCTGTTACTTTAGTCCTACAGGGTTTTGCAGCTCTTCAGAAGAATGCCAAACCACTACAATAACAGATTCCAAGGAGATAGCCCCGGTAAGGCACTATTGCTACGAGTGTAAAGGAAAAAACTGCTTCATCATGAGAGAAACTGCGGTTACTCAATTAGAATTCTGTAGAGAAGGAGTCAAGATCTGTTTTACTAATTTTGAAAAGAAAGAACGTGGCTGTGGACCAGGAGACGCTGAATGTAATGAGGTAGCTTGCAACTCGGGAGCCTTTGGAGCCCTTTGCTACCATTGTGACAGCAATCAATACTGGTGCCCAGTTCCGGATAGATCTATGGATATAATCGTTTGTGAGGGTGTTTTTGAGTGTATAATTCAACACAACAAAGACGGAAGTGTTCTAAGAGACTGTGGTTATGGCTTCCTGCCTTTTGTTCAGTTCTGTTCAGAGGCCTTGTGCAACGATAATCCAGTCGTTGTAGACTCGTGCTACGTCTTCTACGCCAAACTGGATGAGAACTACAACATGGTGAGACCTATACAAAAGGACTGGGTTGAACATTCCTGTCCCAAAGTTGCTGATAGACCATTGTGTTACTTACTGATCAGTGAAGACTTCATTGAAGGTGGGTGCACATCTTTAATCAAGGATTTCAAGCCCAAAATCTCGTATGGATGGAAGGAACTCAATATTCGTTACATATTTTGTGATGAACCCTATTGCAACTACAACCAGGTGGAAATCATCTTGTAAACTCTTGTTTTACTCGTTTGCTTGAACTATGACAATTATGGATTTTTAATAAAATGAATTCTTCTTCAAATAAATTTGTATATTCATTGAATCAGGCTTTATTATTGCGATCTGGAAAAATGTGAGTTATATTCAAACCAATTTAAAACGTTGAAAGCTCTCTAATTCTTACGTTTTCGATATTTTAGGAATTATTGCATTTACAAAAAAAACTTTATTTTAATTTTTGGACCATGGCCTACTTCAATTGTAAAATAACTAACTGTAGTAATAAAATGTTTTAAGTATTATTTTTCATGGTTCTGAATTGAATTTTCTTTATGTATTATTAACGCGAGTCTATCTTATAAATTTTATGTAAATTTGGTTCAAACAACCCCCTCACCTCATATGGAATGTGAGTCCTAAAATTAAGACAAAATTTTAAATTGTTATAAAACATAGATTTAAATAATATATAGTAGTTACGGTGTATAGTATAACGCATGGGTAAATAGCTTCTAGGATTAAGCTCATCAAAATTTTCATGTCCAATTCGAAGAACAATCATCGTCAGTAATGAGGCTTCTTTCCACTTTGGAAACTAGGTTCATATGCAGAATTGTTACATTTTAAGCTCGGAAAATCTAAGAATGTTTATTGAAAATGATTTTTTGGAACTAGCTTAATCGAAAGTAAGGCTTGTGCAATTGTTGCGATCAATTTATTGCGCTACACGCCTAAAATTATTGATTTGTTAAGGCAAAAATTGGAAGGTATTGATGTGGACGACATAAATTTAAAAAAGAGCACATCTCCTTTTATTCATAATGAAGCATTATTATCTTGTATTTTAACCCTTTCAGACTTGATTTCATTCAATCTATTTGATAGATAATGTCTCTGTCAATACTTTACAATAGATTCAAGACTGTACAGGTGAAATTTTTGACTTTATAGAGGAGCGTGCAAATTGATCTTGAAAAGGATGGAGTTCCTACATGCATTATGATGGCGACTATTTGCCAATGTGTTATACTATAAAAAAAACCCTTACCATTATACTTTAAGATTTACTTTACTAATTAATAGTAATGGACTTAAATCTCTCTTTTATAACAAACTCAAAAGTTGCGGTAATTTTAGGACACCCTTTATTTTAATACAAACTATATGTAAAACAAGGAGATTAGAAATGAACAAAACTATTAATTAATAATGTCAAAGAACCGTGACATTTTAGAATTGGTAAAGGATTTACAGACGCCTCATTAATTGCCATAAAGTCAATGAACCTCTTTCAGAACTGGAGAAATGAAACTACAAGTGGTTATTGGTTTCCCATAAAGTAGCATTTCATATATAGCGTTGCGTGTTAATTGGTCCCATAAACTAGTAGTTGCAAAAACGAAATGAATTTATTGTCGACTAGAGGAATAGTAAACTAAATTAGGAGGGACACTTTTTCGTTTGAAATTCGTTAATTTCCGCAGCCCTGACCTTTGAACCTAAAATTCAAACACTTTAATATTTAAATAAAATAACTTTATTGACAAATTGTTAGCTATACATAATAATAACAGTTCAGTTAACATTACATTTAGAGACATTTACATAATTACAGTGAATTGACATTTAGAATGTAATCGAGAACAATACTATATAGTCTAGACTAGATTAGATTAGATATAGTTATCTGATACAGATCGCTGTGACTACTAATGATGGAATGTTGTGTACAATTTATTTACAACCCGTTGATTGAGTACTTGGAGAATTGTTGCTGGTTGCTGTGGCGGATGAGGAGTTCTTCAGGATGAAATTGGTGACCTTTTTCAAGGGACTTGATTTTGGAAGTTCCCAGCTAATTTTCCGTTTCGCGGTGTTTGAGGGAGAGAAGAACATGGGCGTCTTCTTCGGATGGCTGGGGGACAGCTGGACAGTGTCCTGTTCTATGATGAATACAGAGGAAGTGGACGGATCCCTGAATTCCGTTAAATCGTCACTGCTTATGTACGTACTTGCAAAACTCTCTCTATTATTCGCCAATACTTTATTCTGGCTTTTATTAATAATATTTGGAATGATCTTTTCTTCTAGACTGACACTGCCACTCGTGCTGGTTTTGTAGGAGGGGTAGATATCTTCCACAGAATGGCACTGGTAAAATGGCAGCTCATTGGTAAAATCACCAATTTGAGTTAAATCTGAATTAGTATGCAGATCACTTTTGGTCATGAAATAAATTATCGATCCTGATTGCTTTCTACTGCCCTGGGAAGGGATAAAGACATCATCGTAGTCATCGTCATCGCTGTCCAAATCAATGTCATCGTGTCTAAATGTAATCTTTATCCCCTCCTCTTCGTCGTCATCGAATTCTGAATTAAAGAGATCGTTATGCCTTGAGTTTTGATCAAATTTCCCTAAATTACTTCCCTGACTCGACATTCTATTAGTTTTGTACGACAGTTGACTGTTTGAATTATCATTCAAGATTCGACTACTCTCCCTCTCCGCATTGCTAGGGACTTCAATTATTTTCGACATCTCCCTATTCGAGTCTGTCGGAGATGTAGCTACTTTTGCCACCGCCCTAAGGGCATTTCCTAAATTGCAGGACATTGTCATGGCATTGCCGTTGAAGATCGTTTTAACAGATGATTGGTTGGAAAGCGATGGATGGTGCTGTTGTTGTCTTAACCAGACTGGAGAATCGATGTAGATTCGTGGCTGGAGGGAAGATCTTTTCTCTATCATGGACTGCAATCTATGCTGCTGTTGACTGGCTATTGACTGCCTTTGAAGGTCCTGATTCCTTGGCACCTCTCGGCCAATCATTTTTAATAGTAAATTCTTTAAAGCTGCTCTAAAATCTCTCAAATGGTAAGCGTACAAAATGGGATTCACCGCTGAATTGAGGTGGGATAAAATAATGAAGATGAACGTAACTATGGGATCCACATCACAGGTGTTACAGAATGCTTTAACACAGTTCATAGTATACAAGGGTATCCAGCAGATCATGAAAAATAGGACTATAATGGATAGATTTTGAGTGGCTTTAACTTCCCTCTTTTGAGCCGCTCCTAGAACTCTTAACATTGTCCCACCGGTCTCAGATCTTTGGTTTCTGGTACAGCAGAAAGGTGATTGATTTCTGCTGGGATTAACATTTGATGGGGAGTTAGCCTGAGACGAGGAATTCGTGGTATTTGGAGTTATAGCATTAGTTTGCGGTCCATTAGCAATGCTTCTCCTCGACGACGATCTTCTGCTCAACTGGTTGACAAATCCGGTGACCACATTGGTGGTCGGTGTGGTATTCGCCAGAGGAGTTCCCCCGCTCGGATTCATGGTCACAATCCGCCTGAGCTGCTTCACAATAACGTGATAAATGTGGGCGTAGAATGCAATCAAAATAATCGTCGGTGTGATAATTGTGCCGAAATACAGGAACACCAGATAGTCGTAGCTCATGACCTCGACAAAGAGGCATGCTGAGTTGATGGGCTGCGGCTGATGCCAGCCGAACAATGGCAGAAAGCCGACAATGATTCCGGCTACCCAGCACAGGGAAATGATGACTGGGAATTATGAAGAACCAAAAACGAAAAAAAGACAGAAAGTGAAATGAATTAGAATTAGTTTCGTACTCTGTGTTCTGCAATGAAGACACTAAATAGCTACGGTGGCTTGGTCACGTCGTCTGTCCTCCATTCAGAAATCGATTTAAATTAATTAACAAAAGCCCAGACACATACATACAGAGCACAAATGAAACAGAAAACTAATTAATTTCTGAACGCGCAACAAGTCGAGTCGTAATATCCGCAAATCTATCCATTTATAACTTGGCCATTTCATTGCGAGTCAATAGTCTGTTTTTGCAATTATGATTATGATTATTGGCTCTGGTGCTTTACTGGCCAACTGACCGGAGCTGGTACCTGTTGTGTCTGTGTGGCCATTTCATTGAGCCAAAGGTGCAATTACTAGAAATTCAGTCCAAATATGACTTTTATTGGCTTCGTAGGAGACGCATGGTGAATATTGAAACCCCTTCTAATATTCATTTTAGTCTTTCCAATATAGATTCATTTGCGTCATGTCTTTAATGAACTAGATGCCTTCTTGTACTATTGTACAAATTGGTATTGAAATTTAAGGGTTCTGGGAATGGTAACATCTTAAATATTTAGAGTAATTTTTAATTTTTAAGCGGTTCAATTATATGTAATGAATATCCTTTTAATTTTAAATTGAGTTCAAATTAACGTAAAAATTTCCTTATTTCTTTCAATTTTTAATCTATTTTGATAAATAACGGTAGTTAATAATATTATCTATATTTTTTTGTTAATCACTAACAGTGTTAAGTTAAAACACATTGCTTGAAACATATATAGTATGTACTATAGTGGTATGTTTAAAAAATCATTACATGTTTTTGTATTCATTGAATTTCGGAAAATATAGTAAAATGAGCTTCTATTTTTTTAATAATAAAATAAAAAAATTCCCTCTATTATAATTTTTTCCCTTTTACTACTCTGAAGGAACATGGGGAGTCTCAACCTCAACAAACTTTTTTTTATACTTTTCGTTGATTATCTGTTTTCAGTGTATTATGACGAGCGTATCTCCAATGACAGTGATTACGGTTTTACTCAGCAATTACTTTTTTATCAGAATTCTTCCCCGTTCCCTTTCAGACCACTTCGATTAGGAATTTTCTAAAATTGCATTTTTATTCTTCATCGCGCTGAAGTCCGATTATTCAATTGTATTTAGACAGGCTATTCTCGGCCGCAAATAAATTAACATGTAACTGTCCGCCGCGAGTTTAATTTACACGAACATACACAGAACTTTAAACTAAATTGATTAAATTCTTTTTCCGAAACCAATTATGACTTCTCTATCAACGTGATTGAGAAAATCGACGACTGAAAAGGTAACGCATTCCGGTGAAATGCCTTTTCCGTAAGTGTATACATTCTTCCTTGGCTAGATACCGTTCCTTTCAAAACATAGAGCAGCTAAAATTCTGTATAGTATTGGTCAATTAATCGCACCTTCACTGGTTGTCAAAGTAACCAGTCATTCCGACCCGCCCAGGATTCGAACAAATGCCTTCCGAGGAGACAGTTGAGTGCTGTTTTACACTAGTTAACAGAGCTACGAGTACGAGTTTTTAAATTAACTAATTCAAATAACTGTATATAATACATTTAAAGCTAATGTTGAAATAATTCAAACCTGTTCTTCTTCTTCTACGACTCTAATTAATTGGTTTTAAGTTATCAAATATATTGATTTGAATAATTTATAATAATCCAAAATCAAAGTAATTTGGAAGTTTTAAAATAATTATAAATTAGCTTTAAGATTTATATAATTTGTTACATATTCCAGTACGTTTTAACTATTTCGTTTTTCTTTTGGTAATTCCTTTTATTCTCTTTAAAACGACCACAGAACAATAGAAGGAATATATTGTCATAAAAAGTGCGAGTGATTATTATTTCCAGAGGTTTTGAGATATTTCACAATTTTGGACAATATTGCTTACACTTGAACTATTTGCTAATTGAATTAAAATGATGTAAATGTCCAAAAATAAAACCCCAAATTTAGTTCAGTTTATTAATAGAAGAGTGTGTAATTTATGTATGTTTCAAAATAGTAAACGGTTAGAATCAATAAAAGTGAAATATTTAAATCAATTAGGGAAAGTGTCTCTAAACTACGGGCTGTGACAGTTAATTAACATGAAATTAACATGTTTGCATTCCCAACGGTAATATGTTGATTCCGTGTTGCATAATACTAAATTACGGATACTCGACTTGTTCCACTCCTAATACTGTCCCATTAATTACATCCATTAATTGACTTTCAATTAGTTTGTCTCTCACCTATCGCCGTTTTCGTTCGGACGTTCCGGGAATATGCCATGGGGTGTAAAATTCTAAAAGAGAGAACAACAAAAGTATTGATGAAATTTGCATATTTTAATGATCAATCTAACTTACGCCCAGTATCTGTCCACGGAGACGGCCACCAGACAGAAGATGGAAATGGTGCAGCAGACCACCAGAATGGAGATTGTGAAGAGGCACGCATGAAGATTTCTCGGAAGACCCACGGAGGCAAGAATGGCGAATCTAATTTAAAAAGGTTTTACTAATTTTGTTTGAATAAAATTAATATTATGGCACTAATGTCGTAAAAGATGTTTTAACGCATTACAGCTTTTAAAATCCTCTATTTTTACGATCACAAATTATAATAATATGTTATCAAAAACTAAATTTCTGATAAAAAAAACTTTCGTATTGAAATACTTTGCCGGTCCAAGTTGAATGCTACTCGGACCGGCAAAGTGATTCATTACCTACCAATGTTGCACAACACTATTGTACCTTACTAGTGACTAGTATTTATTCCGTAGTAGATTATCATTGATAGTTGTAAACATCGTGGGTTTTGAAGAATTGTTTAAAGTACTTGTGTTATAAAATGTCTTAGACCAGATGCTCCCAAACTTTTGAGGTCCGCGGCTCCCTTGAAAAGGTAAAATTTTGTCACGGCGCCCCTATATGATAAAGGTACTATTGAACAAAATAGGTACCAACATTAAGAGCAGTTAAGATCGGTGTAGATTTTAGAGCTTTTGGTTGAGATTGGGCCTGGAAAGGATCTTGGATCCACGATATTTTTCGGTTCAGGTAATTATTTGGCATAATTTTGAAAAAGTGTAGCCTAGTTTTATGAAGTTCCCTGCACTAATAACCAATAACACATTCCAGAATTTCAGAGCTCAATGATTTTGATGACAGATCTTCCCTATGGTACAGTCCACACAGCATTCGGTAGGTTTCACGAATAAGAACTTCCCCATACCTGCCAGACATAGATCGAGTGCCATCAGCATTTATACTGGTACATTTTGTTATATCCAAACAATTTTTGTTATAAATTTGTCCATAATCACAAATATGTTTTGGGCTTTCGTCCTTTCGGTAATGTATTTGGAAAATAAAAGCTCTTCGACAATAATATATTCAGCTAAATATCGTACTATAATCATTGTTTTTAATCTTTTCTTCTGCCATCATAGTATTCGCAATGTCGAGAACAGCCGATAGAATAGGCTCTTTTGAAATGGTATGAGTTTTTTTTAAATTTGGTACCCTGTATTGCAACTTAAATGATGAACTAGTACAATGTTAGGTACTGAGTCTTAGTGAAAAATACGCTTTCAATTTTGTTTAAATTTTGAAATTTCCAGTGAAAAAACCATGTAGTTTCATAGGCATGAGTTGGTTAGCGAAAAGACTCGCGGCGTCCCTAAGTACTTTCCACGGCGCCCCAGGGCACTGCGGCGCACAGTTTGAGAACCCCTGTCTTAGACAAAACAAATATTAGTGTCATAAAGTCAGTTTTATGCAACAAAAATACATAAACATGAATTTTTGAACAAATCCGAACCAAATTCGGAATATTCGTTGAATTTATGTACGATTTATGTTCTCTTATTTGGGCATCAATTATATATTTGTCTTTATAAGTCGGTCTGAAAATATGAATTGGATTGTATTAACTAATGTGCATAAATTAAATTGATACTATAAACTAATTAATATTAATAAGAGTGAAATTATCGGTTTTTTATATTCAAATAAAAAGTCAATTAATTCTCTTTCGACATCATTTTGAGTTTCATCACTTTTTACAATCTTAAAAATTTTAATTTTTTATATCACTAGTGAAAACAAGAATGCCTACTCTACGAATAAATTTGTTTCAAATTCCTAATTTCGGCGCCATTTTGAGAAAAGATTACAATTTTTAATACAGACCGTTAAAACGGTCAATTAGTACCCAAAAACCATTTGAATAGAGATTGTTGTAGTGACGACAAAAATGTGTAAAAAATGTCGTTTCCCCTTCCTTGTAATACAAAAAATTATTATTATTGGATTTTTTGTAACCTGAAATCGTAATAGATATATATGAAATACCGTTTTTTTTATTGAAGTACTCGTTATAATAGCCGATTATATTAAATTATTATATATATTGTTAAATATCCTAAATAGATTTCAAAAATTTTGCATATATTATACATCTTAGTTTAAGGCAGGTGTAACTTTTTTTCTTTATAAAAGGGAGAAACAAAGTCGTGTACAGAAAATAAATCATATTTTACAATTTTGGGTATACTTGTAATTAAAAACTACAGTACTGTTTAAATCATGGTCAAAAATCATTATTAGTTTAGTTTTCTTTATTTAACGAAACCGACCGTTAGGCCATATTAATCATGATTAAATACACGCGCTGTTTTTAAAATGATCAATTTAAATATAATTTATTTGAAAAAAAAAATGTTTTTATATTCATTTGATTTGAATAAGAATAGAATTTTGAACTAATTATATCTGCCGTTCAAGTGATATAAATGATTTCTCAATTCACACACGTGAACCACTTGATAAATGCAAATTGAATTCGGCGTGGAATTTGGACATGATTCTTTGTCAAGTGATTTGATAACGATGCCAATTTTCAAAATTGAATTGATAAACGATGGTAAGTGAATTTGGAGCCTTTCCTAACGTCTTGAAAATCGTTGCACTTGCCAAAAATGTGTTAAATACTTGTTAATGGAATGCAATTAAAAATTTGGATTTCAAAGTCATCTTATCTCAGAAAGTAATAAATTGTAGTTCTTCTGAATACATTAAATTTATAGGGTGTTCCAAGAAGAGCTTTCATTTTGGCGATATTCACTGTTCATTATTGTTATAAATGATAATATATGGTCCCAAGAGTTAAGCTTGTTGGGCTTTATCTTTTTCATGAAAATTTCAAAGATCAATTCGTACAGTGGGGGCTGTTTATCCTTGATAATTTGACGAATTTCGACTTAAGAAAATTAATCGTTTAATAATATGATAAACCTTATCTAAAATGTAGACGCAAATAGATAAATATATAAAAAAACGTCAAATCCCACGATTTCGGTCGCAAAAAGTGATCACGACTGCCCAAAACTGCTTGAGTTTTTGTAACATTTGTTAAAGTTTTATTGGATAATTTTTAATAATTTTTATTATTTGTTAGAACTGTTAATGGCATATCTTTACAATGAAATAAACGCACAATGATTTACTTTAAAAAAACTTCTACATTTTTCATAAAATCAAAATGAAAATTCTTTTTGGGACACCCTATATTTTAAAATTGAAATATTCAATTTTATTAGATTTCTTTTTATAATTCTGTCAATGCCAACTTTTTAATTTGTAATGCGAGAATATTGGATTTCGGTGAATTAATTTCGGAATAAATTTAGATTAGGACATTAAAAGTGTGTCTCTCGCTTACGGAATTCCCAGGAGACCGACGAGGAAGTCTGCGATGGCCAGCGAGATGATGTAATAGTTGGTTCGGCGGCGCAATTTTCGCTCCCGCTTGAAGACGATTATCACCATGGCGTTGCCGATGACCGCGACGAGGGCGACGAGGAGCTCGAAGATGGTGTAGGTCCAGTTGAGGGAGTTGAGATCGGGGTTCGAGGACGTGATTTTCTCGTTGATCTGTAAATTCACATCAAAGATTTCGTCTGGGACCGACGAGGTCCAGTTCAGCATTTCCGCATATTCCGCCAGTTTCAATAGATCCGTGCTCATTGTGCTGCTCGTTTGCCTCTTCCTGCTGCTGCTGCTGTTTGCTGTCCATTCATGTCAAGTGGTGGAATGATGACCGCTGGAGTGGGAGTGTAGGCGAGGTCGCTGTTTTGCAATTTTTACGCTCATCACTTTGCCGTTTCGCAATCAATTCGACGGTCCCCATTGTGGGGACTAATTCCACGTGTAGGACTCTTTAGCACGGTTTCATCAGCCGACGACGAGGTAATCGGAGCGCCCGGCAACATCCGGTTGGTTAAATATTTGGCCTGAAATTAGAGAATGAAATTGAAAAATTTACAGCCAAAGGCAAAAAAAAGGATGTATTCTTTTGATAAATTTAAATAGGGCTCTTTTCCGTTTAATATTTTACTTGATTTTGATTAATTTATCAATTTTCAAATATATTATTATATTTAATTGTGTCTTTGACATTTGGTATAAGTTTAACACGCCTTTCTCTTTCCATCTCTTTCATTAATTAACTTTCCATTGTCCTTTTTATAATATGAATTTGCAAATATGATATGATTTGTTCACTTATATCTTGTAATCACTGTAATTCCTAAAATATTTGTTTACAAAGTCATACCAGTTGAATATCACTGGTACTATTATTACCCTAGTCTCTGGGTAAATGCTTACTAATATATTAATTTCTTATATTATAAAAAACACAGAATCTTAAAACCAAAACTGTATTATGCTTTATAACTTAAATGTATAGAGTGTTTAGTCCTTTCTGACTGTATTTAAATTGTAAATTTGCCAATATTGTTATTCCAATGAAACATAATTTGAACATTTGAATAATTTTTAATTTTATAAAGTTAATTTTCCTTCCATTTACTGAGGAATATGGGATGTTAGCGATATCGTTGTTGACTTTTCGTTGGAAAATTTGATTTCAAGAAATAATTTAAATAAAGAAGAAATATAAGATAAAATTTCAATTTAATTTTGTATTTATGTTTTTATATTAAATACATCAGCCTGTATAGTCTAGTGGTAGGCGCTCTAGACTGTCTCTCCAGAAGTAATGGGATCTAATTCTGCTCGAATATTTTTCAGTGCAAAAAAAGTTTTCCATTTGGGTATATTTATATTATATTACTAACATTGCCGAATAACAGTCCTAGCGAATTATAAAGTAATGGCCCAAAAATATTAAATAGTGTTTTTCGTTTCAAGAAGGAAGGCTGTTTCCGCTAGGAGACGAAGTCTACGACGCGAATAGCTTCCTTCGAGAAAACTGAATTAAACGTCGAGAAACGAATGCTATTTTTCCCAATTTTCATTTGTAAAATAGCTCAAAAACCAATTAAAACTAATTAAATATTTATATGGGAAACATTGAAACATAACTTTGATACTCTGGGGGCTATTTGTAGTTTTAAAAAATATAAACATAACATTTAATGAAACATTTATATGTTTCATTCTTCAGTGTGTAAATCTTAAAAAAAATCATAAATATATACCCATTTTTCCATCAAAAGTGAACTTTTCAGATTATAAATATACATACCACAGACCAGTTCTAAGTTTAACAATATAAAAACAATTAAATTATTCAATTTAAACAAAGTAAATAAACTTTGATACTTCAGTTTTTCAAGTCGTGATGATTATTATGTTTCATTTAGAAAAGTTTCACTTTTATTGAAGCATAAATGAATGAAAACAAGTACTTTTTATATCAAAATTGGGGAAAAAATGAACTGATTGACGGGATGTGTTTAAAATCGGTAAATATGCAATTCATTGAATAATAATATACTGAAAACAAACAGTCATGAAAAGTCCACAACCTCAACCAACAGGTTAAGACAGGAATTAAAAGGAAATTTATTTTTTTTATATTCAGATAAATTAAAATTAGGACAGATAAGTTACGTACTAAAATATGGCTAATTTTCATATTTAGTTTCTCTAAAAGTAAATAAAATTTGAGGAATTGGCTTTGATTGAAGTCTTAATTTTTAACTTTTTAGCACAAACTCCTAGGTATAAAATCCTTTCAAATATTTCTATTTAAATGAATGAATTTAAATGAAATGAAGATATTAAATTTTTCTTTAAAAAGATAATTCTAATAGAGCTACTAATTAAAGTTAAATATTCACAAACGTAAAGGATTAATATTTCAAATTAGCATCTAAACAAATCTAAAATCTAACTTACAATCTTAAACATAATCATCTCTATAGAGATTGTGAAATTTTTCGGATGAATACAAGTTATGGTGATTTAATAGCTATAGATGATTTTACTTTAATCTCATTCCGAAAGACACGTGTGCTTTATTAATAAATTGGGTATAAACACGAGCCCATAATGTTGGCCTTATGCTCAGATGCTAAAGATTTTTATAACCCGCTTTTGCAAGATTAAATTGACTGAAACTGAGAATGTAAATTTTATGGAAAAATTTCTCGGAAGGACTTGTTTAATATATTAAATTATTGAAATGGTTTAATTAATTTTTGAGTAAGCAGAAATTACAACCCAAAGGATTGTGTAATTATTATTTTTTTTCTCATTTGTTTAAAAAAAGTCAATAGAATATTTTTATGATATACAAATAATGACATTTTGTGTCAATAAACTCAAATATATTCAGTTTGAATAGAATTAAAGTTATTTTAGTTATTTTTATATTAGTTATTAGTAGATATGAAAATAGATTGATCTATAGAATCCAAATAGAAGCATTGATTTGATTTCCGAAATTCATTTCTAATAATGACATTATATTATTCAAGTTTGTTCAAATAAATGAAAAAAAATCCCTGACCCTTACTATCAAGCAATTATAATCGGCAATTGTAATTGTTCGACAGACAGGATTTCAAAAGTCTGGGCGAGGCGCACTTATAACGAGGAATAATTGCATATTTCTGCTAGTATTGGGCTACTACTGTACCCAAAAAGTAAAGGGGATGGTTTCACAGATGGTGTATGACCTGTTTCAGTAGAGAAAGCCTATCAATCTACCCTGGGACTAATCACATAATCGTAAATAATTTGTGCGTCGGGTATGGAATCGTTAATTAAGAACTTTGATTTCGAAAAATGTGTATAAGTACTAAATCTCGATGACTTTTGAACAAGAAATGATGCCTATATTTTAACCATTAGTATAATTTGTTTGCAAACCTAGAAGAATTTGTTTAATATCCAAAAAGCACAAATTCTCACAAGCAAGCTCAAATTTATGAAATAGCTAATTTTATGTTTAAATTTTTTTATAGATATAGAACAGAAACGGTTGTCACGCCATTTAGGAAGACATATTTTTTTAATAAAAATTTGACTTTTAAATTCCTTGTAAGGAACTATTAAGTTAAAACTAATAGCATCTAGACCGGTTGTAAACGGATCCTAGTCAATCTACCCAATTTTTATTACTGTTTTTCAATGTTATTGATATAACACAATTGGATAAACTTTCTCGCCCCAGAAAAAGACCCGCTCTGGATTCGATCACATGCATCCGAGGAGCTAGCCCAATACACTAACCATTTGATTATCCGGCGGATAATTTATATATTATTCTATTTTAATAGTTATTGATGGAGAAAATAAAATATTTTCTACAAAAAGGATTTAAAGCCATTTGCTATTTGTGGAACCTTTTAAAATAAATATAAAATTTATTTGTTTGTTATTATAGTTTTCTAAAAAATAAATAAATATAAAAAAAATAACAATAAAAATTCCAATGACACGGACTGTATAAAATAAATTGAGTGCCTATTGGAAGGCAATCGAAATTTGCTGAAAAAAGGGACAATGGGGTGTGAATATCAATGGCAATTTAATGATCACGTCAATAGACATTGTGCAGAGTACCATTTAATGGCAAAATCAATAGTGACTTTCTTTTATATGTGTGTACTTTTGTGTGTCTTCTCTGGCTTCAAGACGCGCTCTTAATAGTGAGTAGTCCGTTTTTATAGTGTGTCCAAAACGAGCGCAATAAAAGGCAGAAGGAGAAGAAATACAGCCACAAGTCCAATTAGTCGGGCATTGCGGCTAATTTTAGACCAGATTTCCCCTGAACCGATGACCTCTAGATGCTACCGAAGACCAAATTATTAACTGAAAGTATTAATAGCATCCGGCTCCGGCACGAACAGTTGTTGGTTTTCCCTTTCCTCCCATCCCATTACCATATCCTATACACCACCATCGCCGCCGTTTACCATTCCTTGTAAATTCAATTACACTCCAGACACTGCCACTTATCCAGATCGTAAAGGCGCGATGGGCGGAGGGGCTATTCCATTGCAATAAACGGAGGAGCTCAAAAGGACAACGGGAAAAATTCTGTTTACATTTTATGCAACGCAAAATTTCCTCTATGTGAACAAGAGATTGTCTATCTGGACATCAAACTAATCCTGTTCTCAGTAATGAACAATCCGATTGGAGAATCGACACGAAATTCATTACAGATAAGGCAAACAATTTGCATAAAATCTAGAAAATGAAATCAAAGTTCAAGAAGTTATTATTATATTATTAAAACATAATCAACTGTTGTTATGGTTAATATAGACAGTTTATCAGTTAAGAAGCTAATTAAAAGTTCTTAATATTATTTATACAACAAGGTCGATAAGATAGGGCATTATTAAACACAAGGGTTGCGAGTGGCTTAAAGAAGGCCCGATTGTTTAAATAATGCTTATTGACCGTGTTTTCTACAAAATTTCATGCATTTTTAAATAAATTAACACAAAATATTAAAATTCTTTAAATATTTCACACATTATACCTGTCTTTGTTGCTCAATGTGTAATGGGGAAAAGAATAAAACATTCCTAAATTAAAAATAAATTCAAATAAACCAGTGTAACGGTTTTGCAATGTTGTTAAACGTTAATATCATTGCACCGATCACTGAATTTAGAGCAACTTTATTGGTAATCGTTTTTGATGTCTCCGGTACAAATTCTAATATTTGGATAATAGTTTTCAATAATGTTTATGTTTATATTTCATAACAAAATGTTGATTCTAAACAGAATTTTTAAATATAAAAATCCATAACTATAATCTGAAAGTGTCGGATAATGTTCGTCAAAATATGTCAATATTTCACAGTTAAACCTTCAGTATCAAAGTAGCTTTTTATATAAATTGATGAATTTTTAAAGCACTTGTATTATAATAACGACTTTGATAAATCAAATTTGAATGTCATAATATTAATTTAAAGCAACAAAAATGCATAAATTATTATATAAGAGATGTACAGCAATGATTAGCAATAAAACCGTACTTCAATTGAACATATAAAAAAAATATTCTGTTGAGAATTTTCGTTGCGACAACAAAACCACTGGAAGTTTTGTTTGGTATTCTTAATTTTAAAAATAAAAATACTGTGCTATTTTTATTTAACCTAAATAAGCGATTAACGCCAAAATAGTTAATATAATAAAAATAATAACATATGGGAATTTTATTCTTTTGAGTAAAATTAGATAATTTAATAAAAATAATAAATGGACAAGTTTTAGAATTTGAAATTAGTGTAAAGTGCAAAGGGGCAAGACTTATACCGCCTTAGTGTGCGGTGCTGAATGGCGGGTCTACTGTCAAATAAAATTGGCATTGTTCCCCACTTGTGAAGTCACTATAAAACTTGGCGCATAATGAATGGTTAATAAATACGTAAAATTTATGTTAAAGGTGGGGGAACAAGTGATAACTTTATTTGATAATATAGAGCCGAGGGCAGTTTGATGCTGAGCAAGGATGTTTTATTATCTAGCATAGGCCCACAGGAATAACTTAAGAGAATTTGAAATGTCAGATATGAATTTTTTTTATTGATTTAAAGATAATTTATTTTGTCCTAGTTATATGTTTGTATTTTAGTTAATATACAGCCCGAGGTAGCTCTATAAACGCACCCACGATTCGTTGATATCTATGGAACTAGATGTCGCAGGAGCTTCAAAGGAGCTTCCCAGCCATAGTAGGCCGCCATTAGCTCTCTTTGAAAGTCTAAAAATCCTGATTTTGAATTATGAGCAAATAGTATAAAAAATGTTAAAATTCAGATAAAGTAAAAGAACGGCTAATAAAGTCACAATCGTGGATAATACTTTCTGACATATCGGGTGTTTGGGCTATTACGCGCAATGAATATAATCCAAAATTTCAGCAAAATTATCATATGAAACGAGTATAGGGCAAAATTTGAGAAAAATCATTATTTTCTTTAGTGTGCTTAGGAATAAGAACCACTCTGTCCAAAGTATTTGCAATTATTTTTTATATATAATTTTGAAGAGTAATATTGAGTGTAAATTTTAAGCTCCTGCGACATTTGGTTTCAGAGATATCAAGGAATCGTGGGTGCGTTTATAGAGCTACCTCGCGCTGTATATGAACGTATTTGTTTAATTCAAAATCTTTTTTGCCTTTAAAATATTGTATTTATTGGCAATCATATGAGCCATAAAAGAAGGTTTATTGCAGGTAAAGGAAAGAGGCTCTTAAGTATTCAGGATTTTCTCTACAAAAAATGTGTTCTTGTTGTTTTTGTAAAATTTTGCTATAAAATCCTGATTTATTTATGCTAGAAATATTCAGAATCTTGGTTTTTGAAATGATTATGTTAAAATTATGGTACAGTTCACTTTTATTCGGCAAGATAATCTGTGTTAATATATTTGTAACTTTTAATATACATTAATTTTATTTTCAAATAAATATGATCTATGCGTTTTAATTTTACTAAAGTTAATTAAACTCTTATTTACTGTTGATTTAATACCGAGCAATTTATTTGAAGATTGATGACTCTATACTCTCCTTAACAGAGATTTGAAATAATGATAATCATAGCTGTTTATTACTCTTTAGTATAGCTATTAAAACTTAATACCACAATAATTAAATGTAATCGTTCCGTATTGCATTTAACCGAATTACCATAACCAACATCCAAAGCGAAACGTTATAAACAACATTAAACTCACAGAAAGATATAATCGACATGACCACTAGACCTCTACTTGACTGTGATATTCCAATTGAATTCCAATTGATTGAAATGGACTATTAAATTCTTTGTTTATAATAAAAATGCATTTCTTTAACTCATTTAATGAATTTTTTATTGAAATTATAAAAAAAATCGTTTTATTGATTTGCTTTTGTTGAGAAATAAAGTTATATAGAAGAAAATAGTTTATGAATGATTTATTAATAATACACACTATAATAGAAGATAGGGAGTCTCAACCTCAACCAACGGGTTTAGGCTTTTCATGACTGTCTGTTTTCAGTGTAGTTAATTAATAGAGCCTAGACCACTTGAAAACGGTTCAAGTCAATCTTTATATTTTATTTATATTGTACGTATATATTCGTATTTGCGACATTACTTATAATTCGATAGGAATTTTATTGATATACACAAATGGAGAATGCAATGTTCAAGAGTTTGATATGACCAGCAATGACATATGGAGCTGAAATCACAGGGTGGACTGAGTGGGATTGCCTTGAAATGGCACAAAGTGATATTTACGTTGGGTGTTAGGACTATCACGCGGCACAAAAAAGGCGGTACTCATGGAAGAAACAAAATCGATACCAATCTACATAGAGACAATGCAATGAAGTACGAGGAAAAAATTAGTGCTAGCCCATGCGACGCATTCAGAGCATGTCTTTGTGAGGTCTTACAGGGATGCGAGACTTACTGGTCTAAATTACGAGAAATGTACTGCAATCGTAACGGATGTGCTGCGGTAGAGATAAATAACGTGCAAAGAAGAGGAGAGACTGTTTGGACAGAGCAAAAAAATAGAGACGTCGAGTGTTACCATCACTTAAAATTTTACAAACTTAGTCTATGTCGTTACAGATTTATTCAAACAGATAGACACCGTGGTACCTGCAGAGAGGCCGAAATATATCGCTGATTGCCCGTTTTCGGTGTGGTAATTAGGAACGTGGAGAGTTGGGATGGACAAGAGATAAAAGCTTCCGGATTTGTGGAGGGAAAGAAGAAACGGTTTCTCACATGAAAACCAATTGCTGCAAGGACGATAGAACTTGGTGCGGTCTATTGAACGAGAGAGGATAAGGTGCTGACTGGATGAGAGAAGTCATCAAAAGGCGGAATTTCAAATTAATAAAATTGTTAAATGTACAAATAAGGCCCAAGGGGCGCGAATAAATTATTATTATACACAAATGGATAACTTTTTTGTACTAAAAATATCCGCCCAGGAATCGATACAACAAACTCCGAGGAGGCAGTCTAGGGCGCTAAACACTAGACTATACAGCCGGATAGGGTTGTTATTGCATATGTTACTTTTTATTGAAGTTAGGAATTTAAATAAATTAAATTAACTCTCATATACATATGATGTAAAAGAATTAAAAATTAGAATTAGAAATTTTATTGATTGTATAACTTCTCAAAGCTACCGTGCCTAGAGGCATTAGAGAAATCATTATTATTCGTATTTTCAAACAGAAAACAGCAAAATTTACTTTAAAAGCACTGTTACATGTTCCGTCAAGTTTACGAGACACTTACATAATTAATTTCATTCAGTCTGGGTAAGGGACAGGAATATGGTCTTTCATCCTTGTTATTTACAATACTTCTTAAATCTTGAATATGCAGTGCGAAACTGGAACTCCAACCAACTAATAGTAAATACCGATTATATCGGCATTATGAGACAAAGGAGCCTTTACAGCAATGAAGCCAAGCCATTGGTCCTCATTATCAATCTGAGTATGATTACGGGCATGGTAACGAACAGCAAAGTGGGCTAAAACATCAACGTAGATAAAGAAATTTAGAAATAGTTATTACTCGTACATTTAACAACCTTGGCTATACTACGTGTATTAAAGATGGCAGAGGAATTTTTGAAAACGTAAAATCTATTAGGAAGCGTTAATTTATAAAATTATTTACAAATAACGGCTCCATTTTATAAAACTGATGCTTTTAATTGACCACTTGTATAGGTATTCAAAACTAATGTTGAGATTGGATCAAGACTGGCAAAGGATTGCTTACAAGTTTTGCGTATTAAACTTATTCTATAAGACTAAACTGTATTCTTTTATTTAGTGAAGTGTGTAAAAAATATGTTTTGAATAGTACTGACTAAGTTAGAAGTTTGCTGAACACGAATTCCTCCATTTTACTTATTTCTTAATAAATGAATTAATGGTATTAAGGATAATTTTGACAATAACAGCATTAAAACAAACTTAATTTAGACAAATAATTCATAGGCGTTAAAAGGGAATGAAATGAGATTAAAAGTTATGGTTTAAATAAATCGAAAGAGATATTTCAGCAACAGTTTACCACAAACGAGATTTTCTTGGGATGTGGTACTGTTCTCCTGATTTATATATCATTCATCTGAAATTTGCGTGTTTTCTATATTGTGATGAGTCTTAATATTGGTCTAGATATTAGAAAAAGAGCCTTGGGAACTGGAGAAGGTAAAAGGAGAAGCTAGTAATTAATTATAAGACCATAAATCTCGAGGGATCTTGTGCTATTTTACAAATTGGCGAAAAGCAACAATTGGTCGTCTCTCTTTTCACTTTCGGTCGCCATTTGAGAAGAAACTACAAAAAGGTCTGGTAATTATCTCCGAAAATCTCTCCAAAATCAGATAATTTGAACTTGGCCCAAAACTAGGTCAATCCAGAATACATCATGAAGGGTCGTAAATTTATTTTACCAACAATTCAAAAAGGGCTAATTAAAATTCACTCCCAGCCCGAGAGTTATTGGGCTTATATGAACTGGATGGCCTATGTACACAAATGCCAGTTATTTATAGCATTTCAGAGGCTAATTTGGTATTTGAATTCTCAATTGAGGTCACTCCGTTTATTTTAACTGCTAATTAATACATGGGATCAACCCCATCTCTCTCTTGTCAAGTCAATTACATTTGTAATAAAAAAGTTGGAGAATATTCTGATGAATAACAAGCATTTGGGATTTTATTAGAAATTTTCTGCTAAAAGTGTTTTCAATGAATTACAAAAATTATTCCAATCTCTTACAAAATGATTTAAAAAATCGCCTAAGGAATAGACTGAAATTTCGCCACCCGCTCTTACTACTGGTTAAAGAACTCTTCTAGTTCTTTAACCAATTCACCCCAATATGGCTTAGAACAGTGATGGGCAAACTTGTTAAGAGAAGGACCGGATGACATATTAAAATATCTAGGAAAACATAAATTATCATAAAAAAATTGAAAAAAAAGAAAATAGATGTATATAGGATAAACTAAATTTTTGTATTTTATATCCCTGTTTTATATTCTATTCAGTACTTAAAAATCGTTTGACTAGCTCGGTGAGGTTTAGTTTGCCCATCACTGGCTGTCAAAAAATAATTCAATTGGCGACTCG
>JXOV01014338.1:0-14899 GCA_001014945.1 Clogmia albipunctata
CTCTCGTTCTTGGCTGCTTTTTCAGCCAGCCGCCCGATTCGATATATTCCAGTTTCTTTCCGAAGCCCGGTTTTTTCTTCGGTTCAGCTTTATTTTTTATTATTTTTCTTTTTATTTCTTTTTTGATTTTTATACTAATCATGGCCCATACACGACGAGCGAGCTCAAATCCCCCAATCCTTCTACCCGAGAGCAAGCAGATCTCCAGCAACAAAAAGACGGATTTCGTCACTACTGAACAGACTATCTCTGCTCTACTACATAGTATTATAATGTGGAGGCATTCAAGGTGGCGACGACGACGCAACATCGAAAACACCAATCCAGACCGACCGGACTACTCCACTATAGCAGCCACTATCAAAGTGAATGTGTGTGATTAAAATGTGTATATGACAATTTGTCGCAGCGAGACTTGGTTGACATTACGCCAGAGCAGAGAAGATAGGAGCAGATAGACAGATTATTTTATGCCCTAAAGGCCAGTTAGTTGTGTATTCCGAAAGGAAAGCCTGTTTTGTCATGTTTCCAACTTATTTTTTATTTCTCCTCTTCTCCCGCTCTCACTCTTCCTCTCTCTGCACCGTCTAAGCGAATTGGCAGTTTTCGCAAAATGAAATGCAGACATAACTGCTTCTACCCAATATAATCCAAAGAAATCAAGCCATTAAAAATTCTTACATGATTTGTCAATCATTCGGATATTGAAAATCCCTAAATTAAATCGACATCAATATTCGCCAGAAAATGGAAATAAGATTCCGCCATTAAATTCATTAGTGAGGCTCGTCGTTCGTCGTAGTCACGCAATTGCAAGGATTTTTATTATTGTGCTCAGCTCTGAAAAGAGACCTTTCCAACCACCTTAAAGTAGTTCAGCTCCCCTCATTATTCAATGAAAAGGCTTCTCAGACGTTTTGTTGATGGTAAATTTATTGACTGTATCAAAAATTTTTGACCATCTTTTTATTTTATTTCAATAATTGTTAACATTAAAGCATCGCCATGACGAAAACATGGCAAATTTTTTGCTGGAATTATATTTATATTTTTACACAACACAAATAATATTACACAAATTAATAGTTTTAAATTTAAATTTTGTTAAAGCTCAAATTTAAAGAACGTTCACTAGAAAATCTGATAACTGACATTCTTTATTGAGGAAACATCTTCAGCATTCTGTTTCAACAGTATTTTAAGGATAAAATTACGATGTCGACATTTTATTGTAAACAATTGTTGTAGCAATTGTCGATTCTGTGAATGAAGCAAGTGGGTTACTAATATGTAGAATACACCAAAACCTTTATGGCCTTCTANATATTACACAAATTAATAGTTTTAAATTTAAATTTTGTTAAAGCTCAAATTTAAAGAACGTTCACTAGAAAATCTGATAACTGACATTCTTTATTGAGGAAACATCTTCAGCATTCTGTTTCAACAGTATTTTAAGGATAAAATTACGATGTCGACATTTTATTGTAAACAATTGTTGTAGCAATTGTCGATTCTGTGAATGAAGCAAGTGGGTTACTAATATGTAGAATACACCAAAACCTTTATGGCCTTCTATTGTACTCTTGTTTGTTGAAACTTAAAACAGGTTTTTTATTATTATTATTTTTTTTTTATTAAACCGTCATTGCGCCGTTAATAATTGGTCTATTTTAAGTTTGTAAAGTGCGAAAAATAGCCAATAAAACGAAGACATGCAAGTTCATTATCTAATCATAACAGTTAATTGGTAAATTGGATTTTAAAAATGGGGGCGGATCGTCCACAAGCAGTAAATTTGGAGTGAACAAGGCATAAGGGTTACACATAATATGCAAACACCAGGCGGTTTCACTTTCAACACGTCTTCTGACAGCGTTAATAATAATTTTATAAGAATTTTAAAAATGTCATTCAATTCAGAATAATTTCCTCTTTCCAAAGGCATGCAGTTTGATATATTTTTTATATCGGAAATGACATTATTCGCCTAAACCTGTTTTAAGTTTAAAAAACAAGAGAACAATAGAAGTCATAAAACTTTTTGGTGTATTCTACCCATAAGATGAAATGGGATTATGATGACTGATTTGTATTAAATTTTGCCTTGTTTCTTCTTCATGGTGATACTTTAACAAAAAAAAGTTTTAAAAATATTTATTTTTCTACAACTTTTGCAAACAATTCAACTATCTTAATATAATATTGATTTTCTTTTAATTCCGATTTATTTTGATATATTTCAAGTTAAGTTATTTATAAAGGCAAACAAAGCTACAATAAAGCATTGATAATTTTATTCTGACAAATTATAGAACGATGAACTTAACGAATAAAGAATATATTATTTGTTGTTCTTTATTCATCCGCTGTTTTTATTTTAAAAAAGAGTCATGTAACAACGTAATGGAAAACCTAAACGTACATGTAAAAAATTTCAACAAAAAGAATCAAATACAAGTGGTTTCGAATTGTGTCATGCTTTCCAATACAAACCTTACTTTTTTCGATAATAATAATTGCGTATTTTCATTTGCGTTTTATTTTGCCTTACATTTCCAGTAACCCGTTCAGATAATAATGTTGTCGGGTGGTGGTGGTTATTGTTGTTCTTCTGCTGTATTTTGTGCTGGAAATATTGTTGTGCTATTAGGTGTAAATATTTGGCTCCCCCTTTGTAAAATGGAAATTGTTGTTCGCCGGTGCCGAAACTGACGAATTTTCGGGGGCAAAAGTCATTGTTGAGCTGTGATAATCACACACAATGAAATTGCAATGTTTAGAAAAATTGGATAATTTAGTATTTCCTCCGCGTAAGCCATTTTTTCACATTTCGCAATATACTACACATTGGTCGTCTCTCGTCAGCAGCTCAGGCAGGCAGAGAGAAAAACTACAATCGCAACACCTCCAGCACGCTATCATACATTGATAGTGAACAAAAAAATTCATTGCATTTATTTATGATTGTGATTATTCAATTTTTCCCCTCAAGTCGGCCAAGCAGCCATTCGTTCGGCATGGAAAATCCAATTGATTGAAAATGCAGAAAGAAAATCGACTCACACGTTGTTTTGCTTAGGTTTTTTTCTCTATCTCTCTTTCTTATTCAATGAAATACTACGCATATTTATAATATTGCAGAGAGCCCACTGAAAATGACAATTGATCAAGAATTTACCATACTCATTTTTTTGCGCGAATTCGAATTGAGCTTCGAATATAAAATCTTTATTCCCCAATGACGAAATTCTCGTGCCCAAATAAAAATCCCATTTCGCTGTTTTGTTGTTTCTGTTTTATTATTATATTGGCAAATGAATATTAATATTAAAAAAATATTGCCGTGGTCGGTTCAAAGCAACAGCAGAGCGCTCTGTCATTGAATGGAACACAGTTTCGCACATCAGCTCTCCCCGCCGCCGTGGCCGTAGTAGAGAGATATAGAGACTTGGCTACTATAGAGATTGCATTGAGGAGACCCGACTGCAACTCTGCTAGCGTATAAGTTGGCGTTTTAATGAATATGCAAAAGGCCAAGCCGAGAAGTATACTTATAGATGCGCGCTGCTGCAAATAAAATGATGATCGATTTCATGCCACCACTTTGGCCTTTTCTCCCTTCGCACAAAGGGGGAAACTCGACCAGCCCAGCCCGGCTCCGCTGCTGCTGTGGATCCACCGAGAACAGGTGCCCCGACATACAGTTGCTGGTCGGGAAAATCGACCATATCGAATGCATATCGACACAGACGGCTCTTTACAAAATTTATATGCGCTCCTAAGCAAATGACTCATTTTCTTTTATTCGGGAAAGGTGTTAACGTTTTAGAACCGTGAAGTGAATTTTATTTAGAACATTATGTCGGTCTCCGTTTTCACAATTTCAGGTCTATATTTGAGTGGCTCGTACCGTGACAAAGAGCGGCGCATTAAATTGGCTTTGTAGTTTGTATAACTGTCTCCATGCAGATTAAGCATATGTGTGTATTTTTTTTAATTAAAAGGGCTTGACTTATTTTTTGTTTGGATTATTATAACTTTCATATGTGCTTTCAAAAATTCAAGTAATCACAAAGAAATCCCTTTAAAGACTTAAATCGTTGGGGATATTTTTAGAATTCCAGTGAGATTTTAGAATATATTTGTATTATCTTTATATTGAAGGTATAATGATAATGATCGATTCATAGACATAATATATTAATGTTCAATTGTCAATTGCGAAAGATTGGCAAATGATTAGATAGGGCATTTAAAAAACTTTGATTACGTAGACCTAGACCGGTAACAGTTATTGAGTCGTCGTAGAGGAAGAACATCTTCCGATGTTAAACATTTATTTAAATGCGAATAGTTATTCGTTTTTTAATAAATTTGTTATACACGTTTTTGAAATTTGTTTTCCAAAAAAATATTGCGAAATTCATTTAAGACTAAATTGAATTGTTTTGAATTTTCGAAAAATACGAATATTTTTGTTTACGATTTCGATAGAAACGATATTGTTTACTACACAAAATACATTTGCAAAACTTGATTAGGATTTGTTGAAGATGTCTATTATTAAACAGTGTTAAATATAAACTATTTTTTGTGAATGTGTTATTTTGTTTTTTTAAATTTTTAGTGGTAAACTTAGTTTTTATTTTATTATTTGAATAATCTGGTTTTATCTGACATAAATACAAAGCAATATTTAAAAATACATTTTGAAATATACCAAGAACAAAAAGTGATTGATATTTTAAAAAATCAATCTTTTATTTCTTATCTGAAAGGACAATCCTGTCTGTCTGGTACTTCCGTTTCGATTTCTAATATAATGTATACTTTACCTTTGTGCGGTTGGAAAGACAAAGAGCAATCCGATCTTCCGGTGACAATTGACAGCTGATATTGCAAGGAGACGAGAAGAGGACGTAGAATAGGAGTATCTTACCTGACCGTCGTACCTCGTCGTTTTATTATTATCAACAACAACAACCCCCCGAACAGCCAGCCACCAGTTTAAGTCTGCCCGTTCGTCTCCTCTTATATTCCACAACTACTCTCAGTACTCACCCCCTGCCATCTGAAATGTGATTTCGTGTTCGTGGGAGGTGACTGCTGTAATTAAGGGGGATTAAATCCGTCGCCCTGCTGTCATCCCAAGATATGAAGTCGGCCACAAAATCATCATTATCATCATCTGTGCGAAAGGATATTTTGCGCCGAGGATTCCCAATGAAAATATTGCCAAAGAAATGGCATTGATTTGAAAGATTTGACATGTTGTAACTTGAGCTCTACTTTTTTCTGGTGTGTAAAATAAATCCTGTCCATTTTCAATTTCTCATTTATAATACCAAGACCAACACAACGATATTTAGAAAAAGTACCAAAAAAACGGTCCTTTATTGCTTTGTTTGCCTTATGTTTCTAATGGATTTTCTTACATTTTACAATGTCTCAGCTGAGCCTCAAATCAATTAGAAATTCAATCAAAATAGGGTGGTTTACATTTTTCTCCTCTTTTTAGAATTGGTTTTTGTAATTACAAGTCCATTGTATTTATGAATTTCTAAATATAAATTTTGCAAATCTAATAATTGGGATTTAACAATTAATCTACATCAACAGTCCTGGTTTTATTATGAGGTATTTCCCAAAAGTCTTAGTAATAATTATCGTCAGAAAAATTTGATGGAGAAGTACACTAATTTAAATATAAAATTGACACTTAATAAAGTAAATATTAGAATAAGATGAAAGGTCAAGTCATGATTTTGTTATCCATTTTAAATTCTTTCAGGTAATTTTCTATTTGGTCACAATAAATGATTTTGGAAACAGTACCTGCTCTTTTACACAAAAAAAGGTTATTATAATTCATTGGTCCAATAAAATTAAGGAGAACCTTGACTCTTTAAGTCATGATTTATACCTCTCATTAAAGTAATTATTATATTCATGAAAAAGAGATTTCTGGTCGATCCAAAACTGGTAATAAAACACCCTATTCCTGGACTTGGGCTCTGCTGTTGCAGAAGAGGAGCGGCGAGGGGAATTGGTATCAAAGCGCTTTTATTTCGTGTTTTCTATATTTCTCTGTATAACACACAACATGTGTGTGGAAGGAAGAGATGTGTAGAGAAAGAAAGACAAAAAGTGGAATACCAAAAAGCAGGCGGCAGGTAGAAAATGACGACGACTTGCCCAGACCAGCAGACAAGTTCTTCGGAGAGCCCCGTTTCTCGACGACCAGTTTTGTTGGTATTTTTCAGATGGATGGAATATATAAAAAACCGACACTATACAATCCGTATATATTTTTTTTGGAGAGAGAGAGAGATACACTAAACCGAGCTGAGGAGGAGAAGGAGGAGGGATTCTTAGAAATTACCAACGATGCGACGTTGATGATCCGGGGGGTAAGGCACATGAAAAAACCGTTGGTGGATAGGATTTGTTCAGTGAAAAAGTAAGAAAGACAAGTGTGAGTGACGGGAATGAGACGGACCACAAAGAGAAGGTCCAGGTATCCTCCTGAAGGAAAGATGAAATTACTGCGCTTCTGTGCCCAAAATAAAATGGCTCAGAAAAATCGCCTTCTTTTTTTCTTTATGATTAGGTTATGGATGGAGATGCTCATATAATAAATGAACGGTGATTATAATAATATGTGTGTGCAGTAGAGTGCAACTTGGCTTCTTCGTGTGACTCAACTTGCGATTTTCTCCACTCCGAATTCCTCATCGTCGCGTAACTCTGCAAATTTCAAGCTCAGTCCAAAAGCTAGCTATGTTGTGAAGAAGAGAAGGGGTTTGGTCATCCAATAACACTGATTCTTCAACTTGGACACAATATCATTGCAGACTTGGCTGGGCATCACTTTTCATTTAGGGTAACCAGATTCAATGGAATGATATTTCACAAAAACCGATGAACTAGCAAAATTCCTTCCTCAAATAAGTACAATATCAACAAAAAGTCAACTTAATTACCAATTACATTTAACTAATAAAATTGAATTTAGTCTAAACCAACTCTAGGCAAAGTTAATTGGCTTAAATATAGAAAGTTTTAGCTAAGAACCTCTTAAAAAGATAAAGTTTTTAATTTTAAGAAAATTCTTCGTTTTATATTTTCTTCAATTCAAAAATTATAAGTACAAGATATCTAAAAAATTATTAAATATTATTAAAATGAGTTTTAAAATAATGCTCGTGGTAACCCGAATCGAAGTCATTTTGCATGTTGATTATATTCGCTTGCAATTATTATAAATTAAAAAAGTTACTTAGCGAATTAAGTGGAGAAGACAAGTTTGATAACAAACACGAAGATGAGACTGGACAGACCACTTAAGAGCAGCAACGCATTCCAGGGGCTTCTTCGTTTTTTGCTTGACGATTCTGAAATGGGTTGAGAGATGCTGCATTTTAATAGTCACAAAAACAATATGCTGCATCAGAATTTGGACCTAAAACGCAATGCGATGTTGCCGAATTTCGTCTGGGCCATTATAAAGAGGGTGTTTATAGTTTACCCATACACTTTCAACCACTAATACCCTATGTGGTGGTGTTGGTAAGTGGTCACAGGAAATTCCTTTATATATTCTTCTTTCGTTCAATACAAACCGTTTCCGTTCCATCAATCTGTTCATGAAAAAAAAATTACAATAAAAAATCTCAATTCCCAAAATTGCCCTCTGAAAAGGAAAAGATGCTGTTCTCTCTACTGGTTAAATGAAAAGAGTTTGAGATTAATTTTTAAAATATTATTATATTTCTTTAAATTTGTTATAATTTTCATCTCCTTCCTCTTCTATTCTTGTTGTTTAAAATCACTATCAATTATCAATTTTCATTGTTCCGTCGCGTTCTCACAATCAATTGCAAAGAGGCCCCCCCTCAGCATATCCTAGGGAATCCTCTCTTCACCTATTCATTTAATATAATACAAAAACGCTGCTTGTTTATTTTAGCTAAAGTAAGTGGTTTATGTGGGTTTAACAGGAATATTTTACTGTCTTTAATACAAAAAAATATTCATCAATAACTAATAATAGTATTTTTTATTACAAAAGTCTAACTAAAAGAACAAAAAATTGTTTCATTACATAATAACAAATCTTTGAATTATAAAATGACAAATAAGAACTAATTATACATAATCAATTAGAAATCCTAGACAAGAGATGATCTACTAAAGCTTTAAACCATTTTTTGTTGTTTCTATCTTCTTGTTCAATTACCTTTTCTCTCTCTCTCTTTCTTTGTTTTTCATTCATTTTCTTTGTGTCATCATTCCGTCGAAAGAACCATTCCTATTCACTTTCAGTCCCAATTTCAGTTAAAAAACAGTCACTTGTAACAGTTCTTCCATTTGTCCATAATTCACATATATGCCTACTCCCATCGGAACTGTCCACAACATGGAATCAATAATATATAAAAATAACTAAATGAGATCAATAGAATCATTTAACACAATGAACAATGGTCCAGTTTTGTCACATTAGACAAGACGATCACTTGTTTATCGACCGCGCCAAAGAAAACATAATTCTAATAAAAAACACTTGTCCTGGAGTCAGTCTCATCTCATCATCTCACGTGCCATAGTCCTAGATTGAGGGTGGCCAGTTTGGGCAGCTTCATGATCCTCTCCAGTCCTTGGGCCGTCAATTTGGTGCATCCGTACAAGTCGATCGCTCTTAGATTGGTCAAATTCTCGGCTAATATTTTGAGACCATTGTCCGTGACCCGGGAGCACTGTCCAATGTTCAATGTCTGCAGGTCGACCAGGGACTTGGAAATCTTGTCCAAACCGTCGTCTGTTATGCCGCAAGCGCTCAAACTGAGCGACTTCAAATGGAACAGGCCTTGGCTGATGTGAACCAATGCTTGGTCGCCAATTTTATCACAAAAGCTTACGTCGAGGGCGCTAATTGTCGTCGCCGCACCATTGTTGTCCGTCAGATAGTTCATGCCAATGTCACTGATGTTGTCGCAGGCCCGCAGATTCAGTTCGTCCAAGTGGGGCATTTTGGCCAGGTACTTCAGTCCACTGTCCGTTATCGAGACACAGAAACTGAGGTTCATCGACTTGAGGGAGATTAAACCTTCGCTAATGTGCTTCAGACTTTCGTCGGACAGCCTTTGACAGTCTTGGAGGCCTAAATATTCTAAGGACAAGTTCCCTTCCGCCGTCTCCTTGCTCAGCCCGGCCAAATGGCCAATACCCTGGTCAGAGATGTGCCAACAGGACCGCAGATTCAAGTGTTTCAGCTTCTTCAAACCCCACGCGATTAATAACAGCCCTGTGTTGGTGATATTACAACAGCCTCCCAATTCCAGCACTTCTAGGTTCTTCAGATGCTGGGCAATCCGTCCGAGGCTGGTGTCTGTGATCTGCTTGCACAAGGACAGGTCTAGTCGTTTCAAATTGGGCAGGTCGGTGGCGAATGCGTTGCCTAGATTGATGTCGGTCACATTATAGCACCCGCTCAGATTCAGAGATTCTAGATTAGGAACGCCAAAGATGACGTCTTTTAGTGACCGCCTAAGGGACAGAATTTGGATCTTTCGAATGCCCCGCTTGGACAGAGCGTGGAAGAGATGGGGTGTGGCACGGCGGAGGTGAAGGGTTGCTTCGACACCCTTCCAGACGGATTTCGAGTAGGCTGCGTCTCGCCAGGAAGTGCAAACTTGGGCCGCCCTTCCTCGATCCCTCACCGACAGCCGGGAAAAGATCATGGCTAGTATTTCGGGGTATAGATGGCTAATGTGGGTGCCCTCGTCCTGGCCAGCTACTCCTCCGCTGAGCGAGGTGAGGGACGTGAGGTGGTCCAGGGGCGAATTGGAATTGGACCGACAATTTGACAAATTTAAAATACTATTCTGGAAGTGGCTACTATTGTCCATCTGATGGTGATGGCTGCTAAGGTGGTGGGGGTGATGGGGGTGGTGATGATGGCTGGCCTGTTGATGGTGCAGCAGGTGGTGGTGCATTTGATTTGGCTGCTGCTGGTGGTGTTTTCCGCCGTTGCTCGATGGATAGTCCATCATGTTGGCGCTATTTGGTTTGTTGTGGTACAGATGGGGCTGGTGGAGCGGGTAAGGGGCATATCGATGGTGCAGGTGGTGATGGGGCCTGTGGGCGATGATCCCGCCGGCACTGCTGCCTCCAGTCGTCGCACTGCCTCCTAATAAAAGTCCAGCCGATCCACTGCCAATGGTCAGACTGCTAATTCCTCCGATTTCAGTCAACATCAAATGACCAGAGTCTTCCATTGCTCTCCTCAGCGGCAAACAGAAAAGTTAGCAGCGACTCGTCATGGATCGCAGCAGTAGTGCACAAAACACAGAAAAACAAAACACAACGGAATAGTAGTTGTAAATCGGTCGAACAAATGCACTTGATATGAATGAATAATTCCACTTGGCTCGCTACTACGATCTCCCCACAAAATATTCTGTTTTTTTTATTACACGACGCACTGGGTTGTTACTTCACCTTTGAATTATATATTTTTGCAATTATATACGATATTCTTACATAAACACTGAGTGCATTGTCATCAAAAGCACTGTTTTTTTGTTATCGGTGTATATTGAATTTCACAAATTATCCACTTTGGACCGGATGGCCTTTGTTTAAAACTGACTATTGGTGATTAATCCAAGAGAATATTCGGTATCCACTGAGTTTTGGTATTTATTTTTTATAATCACTAAACTCGATTCCGATTTTTCTATTTTAGACTGCTTTTCTAACTTTTGGACTAAGTCTCGTTGATTTTAATACGACGACGAGAATAAAAAATTACGCGAACGCGAATTTTTTTTCAACCGAACTAACGTCCAACTCCGTTCACTTCTCAATTGAAAATAAAAAAAAATAATACTCTCGTGGAAAACTCCGAGTTTTCCATAATTTTACTCTCTTTTTGTCTCTCTCATGGTGCGAGAGAAATGCAAGTATCGGATGCACTCTTTTAACAAAATAAACATACCATTTGTATTTGAATTATTTAACGGTTTTAACATTTTTATTACTTTTTCGCAATTTCGACTTATTATATGTTAATAAAACACTTTATTAACACATTAAATTCCCACAAAAGTCTTCTTGGAGGGATTTTCCTTAAATTTTAGCAAAAATTCCAAAAATTGTCAAAATGTGAAGGAAAAGGCACAATAAATAATAATAATGCTGAGAGAGAGCGGAAATTTGCTAAATTCTTTCTCTTTCTCGGATGTACTCTTCTTTCGCTCCTGATGATGAAGAGTGGGGGAAACTCTTTATTATACTTTTTTGTTATATAAGTGATATTTCAAGTTAATGTAAAATTTGCAAAGAGAATGAAAGAGAGCAAAATAGCTAAAATTCGAAAATAAAATATGAATTTTTAATAAACTTTTAATCACAAAACCGTTTATCTATGTTGTTAATTCGTTTCGCGCCAAATTAACTTTTTGAATCTGAAAATATCGTTTGTTTACTTGCCGCCTTTATATGGAATGGGATTTTTCGTAAATAGAAAAATTATACGAGTTACTTATTGTTTGATTGGGGTGTGTGTTCTGAAGTAATAATAATTACGAACAATTATAGAAAGAAGAACTTATTTTTGTTTGTTTTGGTGCGATTATTTGGTGCGAGGGGGACAGTAGATGATATTTGTAATGAGTTTGTATTTAAAGCTGAGTGATTTCAACTCAGGGTCCGATTTCAGTTTTCAGTCTTCGGTTCCCGTGCTTATTTATGTTCAATTTAATCGTCCGAATTTCAATCGGCCCAAATCGTTTTTCACCCTTACGAATCGGTGCTTTCAGCTTTTGAAAGCTTTTTAGAAAGGAAATTCCGTTAGATTTCAAAAATTCAAACAGGAATCTGTTAAAGCTGGAGCGCGAGGGAGACGAACAATAGGGGCGATACGGATGATGACAAATTTACAATGAGATATAGGAATGAGAATATATTAAATTAAAATTTACAGATAAAATAAACTTATTTGGAATACAAATTGGAGTTTTGTGGTTCCCGAAAATTTTATCTTCTTTAGAAGGAAAGAGTCGATGTTTTCTTTCCCTTATTTGCCTTTTCATCGGGTCTCTCGTTTACATTGCAAGTTTTTAAATTCAAAGTTAATCGTTAAGCGACACAGGTAGACATGTTTTACCATTTTTTTATTTTTAGTTCCTATATTATGTACTAATCAAGTTTTAATTGGCTAAAACCTCTTAATTTAGAATTATTGGCTTTTTCAAAAATTTATAATAAGCATTCTGTAGAAGATTATTATTAATTTGCCCGATAACATTTAATCCTTGTAAATGAAACGTACTTCAATTTTTGAATACAAATACTTAATTGTGTTAAAAATATAGTAAAATATAGTCAATGATTAAAGATAAAGTACCGAAAGTACAGCAATTTCATTATATAAAATTAAAATTCTTTTGGCCAACAATAAAAGCATTCAGCTTTATGTAAGAAGACATAATATTTAAAGATTTTTCATCATCACATACATTATTGTTTCAGCGAATTTATGATTATCACTTCATATCCATTATAAAAATTGACTACATAATCAAAAAGTTCGTTTTTGTTAATTTTCACGTTTGATTAATAATTCTTTAATTATATTGATAATTTCCTTAAATCTATATCCAATTTATTTACATACAGTAGAACCTTCGTACTCACGAATAAAAAATGAAAACCAAGTCCTTCATTCGAGGCTTAGAATTTCTTTATTCACAAATCTAATCGGAATAAAATCCAAAATCAAATAGAATTATATTGAATTAATGTCATTTCTCGAAATCAGGGTTTTTAGACTTTCAATGTGAGGTACTGCCAGCCTGCTATGACATCGCGATCCAAATTTTTGCAATTTTGATTATATTTTGAATTGTCTAATTACCCCTATCAATAGATTGTTTATTAAATGCCCTATAACTGAGGCGGGTGCGGCTATAACGCTGACCCATTCGGCATTTTCGATTTTGCGCAAAATTGATAAAAAATATTTGAAAATTGGCTTTGATATAAAGTTGTAATCTTTAAAGAGACATACTGTGTGTGAATTTGAATATCCAGCTTCTTTTGGTTCCAAAGATATCAAGGATAAACTTGTGCGGCTATAACCTCAATTCACACTGTGAATTCAAATTTTGTCGCATATAAACGTATACTTTATTCTCCCATATAAATTGCCATATTTGCATTATTTTTACGGAACATAATTTTTGGAAATAAGGAATTAACACATACATTTTTTATTAACTAAATATTTTTCTTTTTCCATTTTAATATAAAAATTTGTTTTGAAAAATATTGCACTATATTTGTGTGTTTATTGTTATTTCAAGATGCTTTTTGATGAAAATTTCTCAATTCATATACAATAAATTGCTTTATTATTTTGAAAATGTTTAGGAAAACGAATAAGAAAGGTTTTAAAAGCATAGTTTATAATTTATATTTTAAATAATTATTTAAAACTTTTTTAAGAAGATCATTGAATATTAGTCCAAAATAAAGAAAATGTAGTCAATAGATATTTAATTTTTCAAGAGAATCATCATTATAATAAATCATTTTCTCTTTTCAGATATTCAATATAAAATAAGATAATATTTCATTCAATTATTAAAATTGAAAACTTTATAAATTTATAAATTAATAGTATAAAATATGTAACTATTTTTGAGGAGATTTGGAATTAATTATTTTTTTTTCAAGATAAAACAGAAAATTGAAAGTACGTGTGCCCTTAATATATTCAATACATCGGCAACAATCTTAAAATAATATTTGCCGATCCTTTGATGTTAAGAAAACAGAAATACAATTACCTATTGCTAATAAACTCTTCTAAATGAGGTACAATAAAATCAAAACATCATAAAGTTTATTGTTGGGACAAAACCTTTGTTTGACAATAAATAAAGGTTCCATAAAGGGCCCGAAAATTTGCCTGCAAATTGTTGTTTTATTTTAGTCAGGCTTTATCTTTATTTATTATCATTTAAAGTAATTGTTGAGTGAAGATTACAGAAAATAGTCAGGGAATAGGGATTAAAACAGAAACACTTCGATTTATTGCTTTTCTTTTAATTTTTGAACGAACAGTTTATTTATTCAATAATTTCATACAGTTTGACTTAATTTATTTCATATTATTTGACAACTATATACTAAATAAAATTTTATATAAACAAACAATTTTATATAATCATATTACTTACATTTTATATTATTACATTTTCATTATTTTTCGAAACATAAATTTTGTTAATGTTTTGGTTATTTCTATATTTCTTGTTCCAAATTGCTAAAATTGAAAATTTATTGAACTAGAAATGTCATCATAAATTGATTGTGAAAAATTACTTGGGATGTAATTCGTTTTTATCGCTTTTTGATTAAAAAGAACCAGGGTGCTACGGACTCACACACACAAAAGCAACTGAAACCTACCAAATGTTTCATGTTCGAGCGGAATGTGTGAATAAGCCTTGAAATTAAAACGCGCGAGGTTTTTTTGAATAATGTTGTATTTTATATTTTTACTAACCACTTTTCTGGGGCATGAACCTGGAAACTATGAGAAAGGAGAATTAATCCGTTTTTTTATTCGGTTATTAAGTATTGCTTGGTGATTCTAGTTATAAATCGCGAAATATATTTTTTTATTATTATTAAATTTTTGAATGAATCTCTCACTGAAATGAGAAGGAGAGAGAGAGAGAAGAAGAAGTTACTCGATCGACGGAGAATTATTCAAATCAATCAACAACTGAAACCTCGTTTTCTTCACAATAATAATATTAATTATTATTATCCAAAAAACACACCACAATTAGACGCGTTTCGTCAAATAATATTTAAAAAT